>JAUTDX010000354.1:0-154795 GCA_030844895.1 Ambrosia x helenae | reverse complement strand
TCCCTCCCATTCTCTCCCTTTCCTTCCTACATAAAACTCTGGAACACATTTTTTTCCTACTTCCTTCCCAATCCTTTCTCTTCTCTCCTTTAATAAAACTCTGGAACAGAGTGTCAGACTATCTTCAATAGTGGTCGCTGCACAACTCCTTGCTCGTCCGTCCTCCCCCTCCCTTTCAACCCTCTCACAATCCCGGTCTCTTTTCTACACGGGCGTGCCTTTGACGACGTGCAGTTCTCCTTCCTCTCTCTTCCATCTCACCGTCCACGCTGGTGTACGTCGGAGAAGCTTGCTACGGGCGGCCTCTCTATAGGTGTGATGAAACAGTGAAGGCTATATGCTGGGGACTGCCTTGAGAACCAATAAAACTAAGGCATGTGAACTTTTTTAAGAATGTCTTCATCGCGCCTATACTGTCAAGTTTCGACTTAAACTTTTTTTGGAAACTTTTGAGTTTACCTTCCTTTTGTACATTTACTTGGAAAAAAAACTATTTTTTTACGTGTGAATTTTTATATATGCATAGCTGGTCTACTTTTCGACTTATTTTTTTTTCTTTTGAAAAAACGAGTAATTATAATAATAATACGTTTCATTTTTTTTTGTTTATGTGCTTTCATTGGTTCACGTGTGATGTAGATTTGTTCCGAACCAAGTTAAAAGCATTTTGTTTTACACTTTTTATGAATTGTTTTTACGCATTATATTTAAGACTTATGGTAGCTCATTACGTTTACACTTCGTATGTTACTACACGGATTTGATTTGCCATACGCTGCCGCAACGCGTGACAAGCAAAATAGTAGTTGATTGTCAAAAATAATGTGGAGAGGTTTAAAGGGTGTTTGGGATTGAGTTTGAAAACAACCTATTGGCTTTTCCAAGAAGCCAATAAGTCAATAAGCTGTTTGTGTAACCCAAAAGCACTTTCTGTTTTGACTTTGGGCTTTTAAGGGTAAAAAAAAAAACTGTTTTTGAGAAGTTAGAAATCCTGGCTTTTGACTTTGGAAAAAAAATTACAAATCTACCACCTACAAAACCAACATTCATAATAAGTTAAGCGAAACTCTTAAAAAAAACAATCTATTGACTTGTTTGACGTTTCTCATCCCAAAAACTAATTCAAAACACTTTTTAAAACGCCTTTTTTCAAAAAGTCATAAGCCAATAAACACTTCTGACCAAAAACATTTTTGTATTTCCAAACTCAATCCCAAACACCCCCTTAATCTTTGTTATTATTTTATTAGAGCATTCACATCCTCTTTATCTAATCACAATCAATCAAATTACATTAAAAATCACTACTTCACCCCTAAATTTTCTCTTTTCCTAATTAAAATAATAATATGTTTTCATACTTTTATCATTATATTTTCTCTCTACTCACTCATAACTACTTACAAAAATATTAAAATATATATAGGGTGAACAATAGTTTTTTTCATATATATGGTGGAACACAGTGTTTCCATCAATTATTTTTTCTCTCCTTCACTCACAACTACTTACACTCACCTCATATAAATTTGATGGACACTAAATGTGAATGCTGATCAAGCATAAAGAAGAGACACTTGTAGCTCCCCTACACCAACATTTCACAAACTCCAACAAATACCAAAAAACTTAAAAACCCAAATCTCCCTCCCCTCCCCACAATCAAAAATCCAAATCATAAACATCTTTTCCAAAAATACACAATCAATCACACACCCAATTAAATCAAGCCCTAATTTCATCACCAAACCCTTAACCACATTTTGCATTAATCTCACAACAATATGATGAGGTGGAACAACTGGACACACACAACGGAGGCCCAGCAAAAGAGGGGCCACACGTGCAACGCCGTTCGTGGTGGTCAGTTGCTCTATATCTTCGGTGGTTACGGTGAAGACAACACACAGACTAATAAAGTTCATGTTTATGACACCAGTATGTTCTTTATATATTAATTTAAGTTAAAGTTTAAATTTTTATCTTTGTTTATCGTTTGCATTTTGTTTAAAAAATTTGGTCTTAATTAGGGTTTTGGGATATGATAATTAGATCGATTATAGTGAAACAGAGTTAGTTACACGGTGATAAAGGAGTTCACCTTTCAAATGTGCTAGACTGTGTATTCAATTAATTGTTTTTTTATTAGTTAGGTTTTCTTTTATTTATTGTAATTATCTTCATTTTAGTTGAGAAAACATGGTTTTATTAGGTTTCCTTTGTAATTATCTTTATGTATCCCTTTGTATAGGCCTTTAAGACAACCGAACGGACACAGAATATATCGAACAATTTTTTTTTTTGTTCATGTTGTGCATTAAGAATATGGGAATGTTTGTGTTTGTTTATGTTCGTCTCCTTTAAAACTTAATTGATGAAAGATAAACATGATTGAAAAAACATAAACGGATAGAAATGAACATAATTGATGAAAGATAAACGAACATAAATTAGTTTTTTATATAAATAAGTGATTAGTTATGATAAGCCCACTTTGTGTTTATGTTTATATGAATATAACTGCTTATGCATTTATTAAAATTTAAACGAACATAAATGAACAAACATACATGGAATGAACATAAACAAACGTTCATGAACATAAATGAATGAACAAAACATGGTTCTTTTGTTTAATTAAACGAACAAAATATTTATTTATGAAACGAGCATAGACGAACTTCGCGCAATTTTATGGATGTTCGGATTGTTTATATAGGCCTACCTATTTAAATTTGATTAATAATACATGATAACCTTCGGGGTTTTCATTGTTTTATAATTGGCTCATTTGTTTACTTATTTTTTTGTTTTGTTGTTAAGCTGCAAGAACTTGGAGTGAACCTGAAATGCAAGGGACACTGCCTGTGCCTAGAGATAGCCACAGCTGCACTGCGGTTGGTGACAGGTTGTTTGTTTTCGGGGCACAGATGGAAACAAACCTCTTAATGATTTGCATATTTTGGAAACATGTGAGTCGTGTTATCACCTATGTTTGACATTGTTAAATGTTGAATGAATTGAATAATTATATGATGTTTATGTTAGCCACAAATACGTGGATGACTCCACTTGTAAGAGGGGAGGCCCGGAAGCACGGGAAGGACATAGTGCTGCAGTTTTGGCAAACGACTATTTATCTTTGGGGGATCTGGCAAGTCTGTTGACACTCTTATTGAAGAGTATATTGATGATCTGTACATATTAAATACAGGTGCATGTTTTGCATATATTTTTCACTTTACATGATATTTACTTTGCAATGTAATGTGACGATTTAATCTACTTTATAGAGACAATGGTTTGGAAACGAGTGGCAACAACGGGAATTCCACCATCCAAGCGTAACAGTCATACTTGTGTATCATGGACAAACAAAATTATTGTCATTGGTGGGGAAGATACCCAAAACTATTATTTGTCTGATGTCCAGATGCTTGATACAGGTCTTAAGTTTGACTTTGTTCACCCCAGACATGTAATTGTTCCAAAATTACTTAACAGTATGCAATTTCTTCTTCATAGATACGCTTACTTGGACGAAGTTGGTAACAAATGGTGAGCCGTTGCCCCCTAGAGCTGGTCATACTACCATTGCATTGGGCAAAAACTTGTTTGTATTTGGAGGTTTTACTGATGCTGAGGACCTTTTTGATGACTTATATATGTTTGATCTTGGTAATATTATCTAAATCTAGCTTGGTATTATAATCAAAACCGTTGTGTTATATATGTTTGTGCTTGATATTTATAAAATCTGTGCAGAAACTTTTAAGTGGACCAAGGTTATGACTGTAGGAGTGGGGCCTTCTGCTAGATTCTCTATGGCAGGAAGCACTTTACATCCACATCATAGTGGTGCCCTTATATTCATGGTGGCTGCAATAAGAGTCTTGAGGCGCTTGATGATATGTTCTACCTACACACAGGTTTTAGTTATCTTTGTGTATTTTGTGTGTGTATGTATGTATGCATATTTATATTGCTAACTGATGCGGATTTTAGGGCTTGTAATTGAAAATGAGCGAGATGAAAGAAAGTTGGAGAAGTTATCTTTGAGGAAGAAGTTAAGACTGAAAAGTCAAGAACAGCAAAATGTGAATCCTGTGTGTGATAGTCCAATGAGTAGCATGTCAATGCCTACTAATACTCATACTCAATTTTCACCAAGTATGTATTAGAACATTTTATTATTTTGAATCATGTGGCTTTAGTTTTGGTTGTCTTCTTGGTGATTTTTATGTGTTTTTTGGCGGGCTGTACACCGATGTGAAATGTGAAGTACACTTGTTCAACCTGCAGATGGGCAGAATATTTATTTAAATGAATGTCACAATGCAAATGGGAAGAGAACGTTTCAAGCAAAAGTCACAAAAAGCATTACAAATTGCTATACAATTGAGACGGTTATAGATGGGAAGCCTCTGCGAGGAGTTCTATTCTCAAACAACTTAGGTTCTAAGAAGCCAGCTGCTGATGATTTAAGAAGGTAAAAAATGTCATTTTGTTATAGCTAACAAACCTAAGTATCTGATAAGTTAATGCTTTTGTAATCATATAATTTATTCTAGTTTAATTTGGGTTCTATGAAAAACAGGAAAAGGGTTGTAGTTGACGGTGGGAAAAAGAGTTTTGAGCATGTTATGATGGATACCACCAGAAGTCCCGAACACCAGACTCCAGGCGCCAACTCAGCTGCTTCAGATATGAAGACTCCAGCAACTTCTAATGTGTCTCCGTCCCATGAGGTTAACATTCAGTACTTTATGTTTAAATGACATATCACAAGTTATAACACCATGACGCCTTTGGAAGCTAGATTGATTATAGGAAATCTGAAATCACATACTAACATTATATGGTCCATAAAACAAGAACTTAGAGCACCTCCAACGCTGTTACGTAAAGGTGGTCTATTTCCAAACATCAATGTTGGATGGGTGTGTGCGTTGGAGGAATGGTATCCGAAAGTCCAAGTCCAAGCTCACGGACCATTTCAAATGGTTCCATGGTGGGCCATAGTAAGAATTATTTATGTTTTTAAAGATGATAAGAAAAGGTTGGCAATTAGCAATGGAATATCTTTTATGCGATTTTTTCATCAATTCTGATTTTTAATGTAAATTAGTAACATGGGAGAAAGCTGTAAATAAAGAAACGAATGGGTATTGACAAAAGTGTACCTTTTCTATCTCCAAGTGTTTGAATTTAGATTGATTATTATCTTCTCCTAAAAAACCACAGCATCATTTGGTCCTATCAAAAAAATATGGAGGTTAAAATAACAACAAAAAATAATAAAAGAGGCGGAGGTCTACATGCATTTCAAGAGTTAAAAAAAATAGATGAATATAACACATTGCATTCCAACGACTTTATAAAAAAAATTAGCACTATTAATTTTAAAAAAATTTCTATTATTTAAATATAAACAAAATATTAAAAGTTGAATTATTTGGGTAATTGAGTCAATGGAGCATCTGTAATAATGATTAAATATTATGTGTTTTATTTTCTTATTTGTTGTATTTTTTTTAGTTGTATGTAGTAGACTAGTAGTATTATTTATCTAATGTAATTTTAAAAATATACACGAAATATAAAATATTATTTTATTATTATAGAAAAAACTTGGATATAGATTAAACAAAGGCAAACGTAAGTGATGAGGTGGAGGTTTGGAATGGTTTGGTGATGAGGTGGATACCGAGTTGGAGGTTTTTGGGTTTGGAATTTTGAGTATTGGAGATGCTCTTATAGATGATTAGCAAATTACACATTAAAGATAACAGTGTGTTTCAGATTTCCAAGCTAAACGAGTAATTATGCATGCAACATGAATAGCACGACATCATAAGCAGGTTGTAGCTAATAGTCCAATGGACCAATGGTACAAGATTTGATGTACACATTATGCTGACAGAGCAAAATCATGTATTAGGAATTAGAGGGATTTATTGGGTAGTTTGACCTTGCTTGTAACTTGTGAGGATAATGTTTCATATCAACTTTGAGTATAATTCATGAATTTGGTGGACTTCATTTTAGAACTTGATATACTGCCTTATTAAGTTCCATTCCTTTTTAATTTATCTAATATACGTGCTTCACTGTATATTTACAAATGTATCATCATTGCTCCATCTGGTGCTCATCTCGGTTTTTATCTTTTTGTCTTATGGGGTGTTTGCACACTTATAAAAATTGGTTATATGAAAATGATGTCGTATGATGATTATGATGATGAAAGTCGGAGTCATACAATGGGTTGTAATAGAATGCTCTACATGAGATGCGGGCGTTAAGATGTGACAATTTAATGTGTTGGCGAAGGACAAAACATTACATATTATTCTGTTTATGTGCATCACCAAAGTGGACACCATCGGAGAAACAAATTAGTTTCACTTTTAGTTTATTTTTGAAGCTGAATTTCTTTTATTGTTTAATGTTGCAGGTTTCAGGAGGTAGAAAGTCGTCTTTAGAATTGAACATGACAAATACATCAACTGCAGCTGAAGACACTGCCAATTCAATTCCTAACCATGGTATTGGAACCTTTTTACAGTTTATAGTGCTTTTTTCATGGTCTGTAATGTTCATATTCACATGGTTGGTGTTTTTGTGGTTGCAGATGATCAACCTCAAACCGAAGAGCATCGTCCATCGAGTCCTCTAACTCAGCAAGTATGATTGTTTTTTAGAAACTGATTAAACGTTGGGTATTTAACTTTTAAGGTTAGCTCAGTCCCAAAATCTAGCACTACTACTACGCAACTAATGTAATGACCTGGTCTAAACCAAAGCATCTTTCTTGTAGGTGATCACTCGAGTTGCCAAAGAGTCGTGTTCAGTAAATAAACACCAAAGTCTCTGATCTACTTGCATTCTCCATGTTTAGCTTGTCTGGTTTGCTTTGCTTCACTGTCTGACCTGAATGGGTGGTGGTGATTCATTTGCATTTGGTGCCCTGATGACCAAACCCAAAGCCATGTGGAGGCATGGACTAAGCTCGCAACAAACTTAAAAAAAATGTAGTACTAGCTTTCTTAACATATGATCGCCTGTTTATTCCTGCTTTGATAACCAAATCAGAACTGTCACCTTATTCATTGAGCCCTTTAACCGTAAACGAAAAATAGATTGTTTTGTCTATGTGGATCTTGCAGTGTCTTGAGCTCTATGAATATGTTCACAATCTCAATCTTTATGTTTTAATGTTACATTGTGGATTGCAGAGTATCAAACTCTGTAGGGACTGAATTAGTTCAATACCGGCATTAACAAATTATATATTATACTATATATTAAATGACATCGTGCTACGCAATAGTCCATTTTAGCTTTTCCCACTTTTGCCACAAAATTGCATAGTTTCTTTTTCCTTAATTTTGCAGCTTCTTTTTTTACAATTTGAACACAAAAACTTGCGTGCTTCCTTTTTTGACCACCTAACTTTTAGCTTTTAGAGTTCGGCCACTTAACCTTTAACTATAGGTATTTCAAACGTTGACCACCCAGGTAGCGTTTAGGATTTCAAACTTTGACCACCTAACTTTTAGCTTTTACAGTTTGACCACCTAACTTTTTAGCTTTTACGATTTCAAACTTTGCCACCCAAGTTTTTGAAAATTGCATAGAACCCTTTACTAATAGCAAATAACTTACAGCAACCTTCGCGCAACACGCAGTCGAATTCCGGTGCATATCCCGTGCAACCCATGCTGCGCGGTGGAATAGCAGTGCATTTCACGCGCAACCCGTGCGCAGCACGGGTGCAATCTACTAGTATATATTAATTTCAAACGGTCGGTGCAACAGTACCGAGTGGCATATTCGTAATTTAGAGTGTGAACTACGGGCAAAACGGTAGTTTTGCCTACACTTAGTAGTTAACATTAACCAAAGAATGATGGGAAAGCTGCAATGATTGATACAATACAGTATAACATATGTTACAAATCTGAAAGTCGATAAGTACCAAGAAATGGAAAACATAATTTATTAAAACCATAACCAAGGTCTAAACTGACAGTAAATCGACGGCTTGGGTTCACTCCCCTTGGGTCGGTCCGTAAATTTTCTAGGGCTTACTGTAAAATATATTCTGGGCGGTAATCAACCTTTTTTTTATACAAATGCTTTTTTTCTTTTTGATTTTGAGGGTGTAAACGACCCTATCCACTCATGAGGTACTTGAGCTTGAATTGAAGCCTAAAAGTAAGACTGATTAATAAATGAGCCTGGTCCTCAGCTTGAGCTCGAGTAGACTGACGAGCTTAAATGAGTCTATTATTTATATAATTTCATTTAAATGTTATATGTGTGTGTATATGTAATTAGTTATAAATGTATATAACTTATTAATAAATAATAAATGAGCCAACTCAAGTTTGAAAGAATGAAAGGTACCCCACAAGCCCAACCCGACCTTTATAAACAGAGCTTGAAGTGAGCAAAGCTCATACTCGAGTTATTAATTTCAAGGTGGATCGGAGAAACCGAATCACTCTCTCGCCTGACAAATCTTACAACGTTGGATTTCAAACTATAAAGTAACAAACTTTAGTGAAAAACTGCAAAGGGAGGGAAAGTTTAAAATCCTAAAAGCTACCTGGGTGCTCAAAGATTGAAATACTTAAAGTTAAAGGTTAGGCGGTCAAACTCTAAAAGCTAAAAGTTAGGTGGTCAAAGTTTAAAGTGACGAAACTGTTTAGTGGCCAAATTGTAAAAAAATAAAGTGCCTATTTGGAAAAAAAGGAAGCACGCAAGTTTGAGTGGCCAAAGTGTAAAAAAATTAAGTGCGAAATTAGGAAAAAAGAAAGTATAAAAGTTTGTGTCAAAACTATAAAGTAACAAACTTTAGTGAGTATAATTTCATTTAATATGTTATATGTGTGTGTATATGTAATTAGTTATAAATGTATATAACTTATTAATAAATTATAAATGAGCCGAACTCAAGTTTGAAAGAATGAAAGGTACCCACAAGCCCAACCCGACCTTTAGAAACAGAGCTTGAAGTGAGCAAAGCTCATACTCGAGTTATTATAAGTTGAACAAGCCGGACACGAGCTATTGTAAGTTGAACGAGCTAATCACGAGCTGCTGTTAGTTAAAAATGAGCCGAGTTGGCGAGCACAGTTTACATCCCTAGAAAAATTACATGAATGGTCCAAAAGTAGCTTTAGGGTCTAAACTAAAAAACTTGTATGTTTAAGCTATGACTTTATTATTTTGTTTTAACTTTAGGGTCTAACACTAATCTTCGTATGAAAATAAGCAAAATTTTAGAAATAACCATTTTACATGTTCAGTAAATAATAATAACAATAATAGCCGGTGACACCATTCTCACTTTCCTTTCTCTCTTTCTTAACCTGAAACATCCTCTCTTGCTTTACTCTATAATGAACTCTCTAGCTCTCAACCCCTTATCTTTTTTGAGATTAAGTCGTTCGAACAAAAGTTTATAGTCACCAAAAACTTCTTGTAGGGGTGATGGGATCCTGGTGGTCTCCTAGGGTGGTGCAGCCTTTAGACTTACACACAACAACATTTGATGTCTGTCTTTCGTGGGTGCCGGCGATAAGAATAGTCTTAAACTAGCTTACACTTCATACCTCTTACATAGTATCAACTAAAATAACTTAACGTTGACACTAAAATCATCAATAGACCTTTGGACTAATATGCTTTGTTTGTAGAATCATTTGCATTATTAGGTGAGTTATTATTATTTTTTTGTGAGTGCAAATACGCGGTATACCATCAAAAAACCACATCTGGAGAATCAACGGTTTCTACCCAATGTTCTTACACAACCTACAACATTGCTGACACAACCTGCAAACAAACCTTGAAGCCGCTGATTCATTGTGTGGCTTCATGGAAGCCGCTAATTCATTGTACGGTTTCAGTGGAAGCTGCTGATTCATTGTGCGGCTTCAATACGACGGTTCCGGTCACCCTCTCCCGGTCACCGTTCGACTCTGGTGACCCTTCGACTCCGGTTGACCACCAACCCATTAGGTCTCCAGATCGTGTATTTCATAGCTTTCTTATTCTTAGGGTTGCGGGTGTTGGTTATCGGGTCGTCAGTGAGAAGAGCCGAAGAGGTGGTGGTGGTTGAAGGTGTGACCATCAGGTTTGACGTCTGGTTTGAGTTCGACATCAGAGAGGGAGAAAGATGTTTGTGGGGTTGTCAGAGGAGGAGAAGGCCGTCAGGTGGCTATCGAGTAGTTGGGGCCGGAAAAGGTTGGGTTGGTGTTACCGGCGTCGTTTGGTTCCGGTCACCAGAGTCGAAGGTGACCAGAGAGGGTGACTCTCTCTCTCTCTTTAAAATGGATGAATAGCTTTTTTATTAATATAAATAAGAATGAATATGATGTGAAGAATATAAAAGAAGAAAAAGATAGGAAAGTCAAAGTGATGTCACATCTTGTCATTGTTGCATTGCAGATTGTGTTTAGAATATTAGGTAGAAGCCGCTGATTCAATCAGCGACTTCACCATATGTGGTTTTCTGATGGTACACCACCTATTTACACTCTCAAATAAAAAAAACAACTCACCTAATAATGCAAATGATTATTGTTTGTAAGAAAAATACAATTGACTTGATCTTGAGAGCACATTAGTATAAAATATATAAATAAGGGGATATACCTACTCATTTGATCGATCTATATATACCACAAATGAAGAACAAAAATATCTAATGACCCTTGAACAACTAAAGAGACAAAGAATATTGTTTGTGACACTGATTACCAAATATCTGATTCCAGCAACATTGTTACGTATGAATTGACGTCTAACATACCTTGTCATTACTTCATGAATAGATTGACCTACAAAAGATAAAGTTGTTTTAATTTCTCCGTAGACTTTGAGGAATCAAGTTGGAGTGTCAACTTGCATATAAACACATATAGGAATTGCTTTGAAAACTTTTTTGTACCACGTACACGTACACCAAGATAGTACATACACGCATTGCAACTTAACATCTTATAATTGAACTTTATTACGTTCAAAAAATATATATATATATATAATTGAATATTATTGACTATATTTGTCAAGTATAAAAAATTTATAGCTAGTTTATGTCTATTTTGTAAAATTCTGTGTGATAAGGCTTGATTTCAGTCTTAGCTATAGTCAGTGATGAATACACGAATTCCCTACGTAATTTACATGCACGAATCACAATCATAACTTAGATCTCTTTATTTTTAAATTGTGATCTGCCGACAAGATTCTTACCTTAACACTCTATATGTATAATTATACATAGGAACGATCTTTTCAGAACTAATATTTTTTTTAACGACAACTTTGGATCACTGACCGACTACTGAAGTATCATCGTATCATAGCCAACCGATCATATTCATCTCTACTAGGCAATAATGCTTGTACACCAGTTCAGGAGAAAGACCAATAAATCTGGAAAACCCCATTGTGGGAATCGAACCCAGGACCAAATGGTCCTTAAGCCTTATCTCACCCCCAAGACGCCACTAGACTATAATGCCATGGACTCAGAACTAATATTATGTCGAGAACTATGATAACCACATAATATATTTGTACATCTTACTTTAAGTGTAATACATAAAAGACGTTTTAGAGCATTCGCATCAAGTCCATCAAATTTTGTGAGTAAATTTTTCATATTATAAAAAGTAGTTTAAGGGGTTGTGAGTATATAAGAGAGAAAAATTATTGTTCATACTGTATATTTGGGGGACGGTGTTTCACTCCATATATTTTTTAAAATATTTTTTTGAAGTAGCCAATGAACCTGTGGTCTAGTGGTGAAAGAACTTGGTTTCTCCTTGGAGAGCCAGGTTCGATTCCCACTGTTTGCAGGTAAGTTGGGAGGTTTTCAGGCTTAGCCTGTTTCCTACCCTGGAGTGCTCGGTTCAAATCCCACGTCGGCCGAACTATGCTCATGTATAGCCCTGAGCGAGATGTCGTTAAAAAAAAAAGTTATGAGTGGATGAGAGAGAAAAAGTAACGATAAAGGTATAAAAAAAGATTATTTAATAAAGAATAAGATAAAAAAGTTAGTAATTTTTAGTGTAATTTAGTTGATAGAGATGAAGAACATGATGTAAATGCTCTTAGAAGATTGCCTACGCCCACTCACTATTTCGTTAGATTATCAAATCATTGTGTAATGTACTATGTGTTGTTCTCATGTTCATAGACATAAATCATTTTAAATGACTCGAATGTGACATCTAAATTTCAGAGACACCTCTGTTAATTCTAGGAAAGTAAGTGTAGTGTACATATGCTTTAATATTTTATACGAAATCAAGTTGTCCTCGAAAGGTTTTTTCGGTTGATGTTACTCCTTTACACCAATAACTAATTATACACTTTTGCCTAAACTTGAACCTTGGACCTACCATTTAAGAGGCATATGCCTTTACTAGGTGGGCTAGCCCCACATTGGTTGTCCTCGATAGTTAGTTGTACGTCCAAGCTTAACATCATTAGACTATGGGGTGTGGTAAAGGCCCATCTTAAGAAGCCTTGTCGCCACGTCACCAAAAAGTGAGCCCCCCTTGGATATAGACAAGTTAAGGACTACCCAAGGGTGTAGGGGTAGTCTTCCCTGGATAGTCCTCCACTCCTATTGGCCAACATTTAATTTTTATTTTCTAACTTTTAAATAACTAAATAATTAAAATAAATAACATAAAAAGTCAGATAATATCAAAACCAAGGTTACAAATAAAAAAAAAAATTACGCCTCAAAAAAGCCTATCGAAAAAATAAAAAATAAAAAACCACATCTAGCTTTCCCCGTTGGCCCAAATATAATCGATCAAATCCGATTGTAGATGTTGGTGTCTGTGCTCGTTGCGTAATGAGAAGTCGTTAATTTCTTGCTGAGCCGGACTAACGGGAACATCATTCTCCCCGAGCTCGTTTTCATGAAAATCACAAATGGCCCTGCCTTCGTCTTCGATATGCATGTTATGCAAGATAATACAAGCATACATATAATACCGCAACCTTTTTGGTGCCCACATTCTTGCCGGATTGTCAATGATATGCCACTTTGCTTGTAGAACACCAAAACAACGTTCGAAGTCCTTTCTCGCCGCTTCTTGATACTTGGCAATTTTTTTTTCTTTTTTCGTCGTCCGGGTGCGTAATGGTTTTAACTATTGTAGAGTATCTCGGTTAGATTCCATTAGCAAGATAATACCTGCGGGGGTATTCCACACCTGATACTGTGAATCTAGTGTTTGGACCAGTCCCTTGCACAACATCCTCGAAAAATAGTGACTGATTGATGACGTTAATGTCATTGTTCGAACCGGGATCTCCGAAGAATGCATACCAAATACATAAATCCTGGGAACAAGCAACCTCTAAGATTATTGTTGGATGTCCGTGTTGACCATTAGTGAACATTCCACGCCATGCTGATGGACAATTCCTCCTCAGCCCAACGTATGCAATCAATGCTTCCGAGCATTCATGGAAAACAATGTCTTTCGGTATGGTGTTCATGATATAATTTCTGGACGTCGTTGCTCGTTGGTTTTCGCAAATATACTTTGTTGTAGATCTTCACAACACGCTTGCAAAACTTGTACAAACATTCCCGTGCAGTTCTTTCAGACATCTTTAAATATTCATCCCAGATGTCGGCTGTCGAACCGTAAGCTAGTTGGCGTAATGCAATTGTGCATTTTTGAAGAGTTGTGAACCCCCTCTTGCCTCTAGCATCGTATCGCAATGTAAAAAATGGGTCACAACGCGATAAGTCGCATCCGAGTACAACGTTGCTCGGTAAAGTAATCATGCACTAACCTTTCGTGGGCACCTACACGTATGTTGAAAAAATATTTGTATATGTATAAAAAATTTAAGAACTAAAACATTAATAGATAATGTAAATGTATGTAATAATTAAACATAAATAATAAACTTTCTATGATTTAAAAAAAAAGTTACCTTTTCAGTCTCTGTTTATTGCCGCTTACTTAGTTCGTGGTGCACTTAAGACTCTTGTTCCTCATCTTGAATGATTTGCGCCGCCATCGCCACAATATTTATAAAAAGTTGGTTTTCCTCAGTGGACGATGAAGTTGACGAAGCAAACGAAGGAGCATTCAACATTGTGTGGTAATTTTTATAAAACCTTAAGAAATTTGTGTAGAGGTTGAGAGGAATAGGTTATAAAAATGTAAAGATTTAAAAGAGATATGTAGTTGTGAGTGATTTTTTTTTAAAGTGTTAGGTAGATGGATTATTAAATAGAAATTGGATTTTTTTCTAAATTAAATGGTCCCACACAAAGCAAAGAACCAATCAAATGCCAAGGCCAAACCGTCCGGAATTAGCTGTTTATGACGCATTGGGGGTGGCCGGGCAGTGTTGGCCGGACCAAGACGGCGTTGTCAAGCCCAAGCCGCCCCCACACCGTTTAGTGTTATAAGCATAACCTCTAGATTGCATAAAATCATGAATATGCTTGGCACTAAAATATTAGTTTTGATTGCGCTTTGATTTATCTGGAAAAGTAGAAATGACTAGGTATTCAATAACGTAGCACACATCCCATAAAAAGCTTTTTGAAAATATCATAGCGACTATCAATCTATGGATACTTAGAAATAAAGCTATACTTCATCATCGAATGAAACGGGTGGTTTGAGCTTGAATTTTGATCTTGTTGTATTTTTGTTTCTCTCTCCTTCTCTTGATTAAATTCCTATTACAGTCAAAGAAATATAAAAAATAAAAATAAAAACAAGTGGCTCAATAATTACTTTATCAAACATAAATCATCATGTGACATGAAATTTCTTTCTCAAACGCATATGAAAACTGAATTGATGTTCGAAATCATAATATAACATCCATATTAAACCTGAAAAGAAACTCAAACCAAATTTTAATATAGAATCATTATATATCTCAAGTAACAATGAGTTCAAACTAGTGCCATGGAGGAGCCATTTTTCTAAGCCTATTAATATAGTTTCCAAGCTCAAATAAACATGTTAGGAAATCCCATAACGAGCTCATATGGACACTGATCACACACATAGGTATCAAACAAACACAAATAAGTAAACACCTACTGAAAGAGAAGGGACACATAGACGCTCGGACACCCTCACACTCCCGCTTTGTAGTATAACCATTTGGAGACGATTGTATTACCTACACAACTCAACATATCAACCTAACAAAGTAACATCAAAACTAGCTATAAAGAAAGTACTAGTAACCCTTACTAGAATCTTATTTAAAGTGTTTCACACCTAGCTATTCACTTCCCCATGTTGCTATGTTGGCTAACATTTTCATATACTCTAAATCAACATATTAACAAATAGCTCCTACCATTACATTCGAGCAACACCACACTATATCCTCCTCATTTTAACATGTTTTAACAATCCGTCCCATTACCCATAGTAACCCCGGCCATTCACCAGTGACTAATAACCGTTGATTGAAATTCAAATATAATGAACACACCATTTTACTGCAAAATCAAATGTGTGTCAAAAGAAAACCATTGTTTTGAAAGAGAGTCAGGACATATATATATAACCACAAAATCAAGGAGTTCAAACACCACCAGCAATTGGTGTATAGTATATATTACACACCCTTAATAGTAAATACAAGAAATCGTATAAATATGTATCGGATAATGAAAATTATGAAGGATATGAAATGATGTCATTGTCATCTCAATTAAAGGAGTACCATCACCTATCATTTTGTTATGTGCATCCAAACCAAAGGCCGGTACTTTCTCTTGAGAATCACTCAGGTTAAAGAATGGCATGAGCGGATTTGGTGGTACGTGTTGGGAACTTGAGCTTAACAAATGGAAGTAATTGTTTTGTCTAAGAAGATCGCGATTCTCTCCTAAATTGGGCATCATAAATGGAGGGAAAGCTGATGGTGTGATGGCAGTAGGAGTACCCAATAATAATTGGGATGGAGATGGGAGGGTCATTATTGAAGAATCAGTTTGAGATGAAACTAGTCCTTGGTTTCCAAATTGAGGTATTGAAATATTTGAACAAGGTTCCCAATTAGAGTAAGGGTTGTATGGAAACAACCCTGGATTATAAGAATATTGAGGTATGGGAAAAAAGTTCAAACCTCCATTTTCATGTTCGTATGGCTTGTTTTCGACCACCGCTTCTTTTCCTTTCTTTCTTTGATGATCTCCATTGATTTCATCTTTCGCAAATGTTGCATTTTGTGTTTTAAGGAGTTGAGATAGAGAATTTTGTGGTGACTTCAAATCTTGAGGAATTAAGGCTGTTGGTAGTGCTGGATACTGGAATTGATTAAAATTATGATCTCCAAACAACATTTGGAGGGGTGGAAGTTGATCAATATCATCTTTAGTTGAATCAAGCAACCAATCTATGACCTTGCTAGGTTGGCTTAACCCTAGCTTATCTTGAAGATCATACAGTTGAATAGCAGTAGGAACAGAAAGCCGAATTCTTCGGTCTCTCAATCCTTTTACTGTGCAAACCTTGCTATGTCTATCTTTACTTCCAAAAGCCTTGGACACCCTTACTATTCTTGGGTTCTTCAAACCTGCGGCGCCCCATTGTCTTGAAGTTGTTGTATACTTTGGTAACATGATTTCTTCATTGCTATCGCCTTCTTGCTTCGCTTGAAAGTCTTTTCTTCCTGATGTGTTGTTAAACATCTTTCTTTTTGCATCATCTGGCTAAACACACAACTGTTCACAGGTTAATTACTTAATTATTTTCATGTCAGATTAATTTTCTTAATTTCCAATTTTCTGAAATGGAGTTAGTTTAGGTTATATATACTAATTAAACTAGGTTGATTAAACACTAAGTAAGATATATGAGTTGAATATTCCTTGAAGATCCATAGAACAGCAAACTAGGGTTTTGTTTTCCAGATCTAAAACATGATATATTAAAAGATTGTATATATTATTATAACTAGTAATCAATGAAAGCTTAAAAGATGAAGATGGATAAGGTAAATTGATATAATATAACCATTTCATGGCTAATTAGTTCCTTCAAGTTAAACTAAATCTGTTGAATTACATAGATTGAAAGGTATATATCATAAAAGTAAACTCACAGTGAGTGAAACTGTCATGTGCCTTTGGTACTGCAGATGATCAGGCAGCATTCAATTGCAAAATTTTCTTGGGTAGTTAGAAGAAAAGCTTCAGTCTCCAAATGGAATTAAATTGATGGAAGAATTGAATCTGTATGCAAGTTCTTCAGCAAGCTGTATAAAAATCTGACTTCCAATTATTGCAACAAAAGGAAGCATCTGTCTATGTCACATACATATATATATATAATTCTTGAACTTTCCAATATATTCGTATTTATTTATTTTGTTAAATGTGAAAAGATAATATTTCTTAGAATCTTGACATGTTGCACATGAAAGTGAAGGCGAATTATGTGACCGTATGGTTTGTGTCATCCGACATGCAAGTTTAATAAGTGCATACCACACACTGAACATTCTGTTTAGTGAAAAAAGTTCAACTAGTCTACCCTATAGTGATCACATTTTTATATATCAATGATGTAGATGGTGTATGTTTAAACAACTCAATGTATACCATATAAAAACTTCAACTATACGCGGACCATTCTAGCCCTATCAAGAAAAAAAAAGCTTTATTGACAACCACATAAGGCTAGCTTTATCATTCAATTCTAAGGTGTACATATGCATGCTTGACTATCTACACTTTAAATACATAATGCAAAAAAGATACATAAATACATATATTTAGAGAAAATAAAACTGTACGTGTTTGAACACTATTTTGGGTAATATATTCTTTTATTATTAGTGTCATTTGTGTTCTTTCTATTTGGTCCAACCACTAGGTATAAGATTGTATTGTAACAATACAATCTTATACCTAGTGGTTGGACCAAATAGAAAATATATGTCAAAATTTATCAAGTGCTAAGGATGGTCAATGATATGTTTATACATATACAAGCTTGTAATAAGGTAACTACATCCAAACCATCAGATTACTAGTGACTAGAGCTCCATGGATAGTCAGTAATAAGTTAAGACATGATCACGAAAATCCTTGTATGCATTTCACCGATGACAAGATTCATCTTTACGCCATTGGTGAATATCCAAACCTTCGGTAATCTTTGGGTAACATTTTGCGGGAAAGCTGAGTAAAGACATCACTGACGAACATTACATTACCGACACTAGATGATGCTTCAGTAGTACTGATGGTAAAAAGTACTGTGGTACCATGAATCAAACTAACCATCCAACAAGACATGACATAACAACCCGCCCTCATCGTTTCTAGACGATTGTCAACACTTTGCCTTATAGATTATCCCCTTAGAGAGGAAGGTATTATCTATGTTTCATATTTTATTAGAGATTGGAAAGAGATAAAATTATCATTTATTTTTCTTTTTCAGTTTTTTGTTATAATCATCTTTTCTGTAAATAGTAGATGATATTTTATTAAGTTTCCTTTCCCCAGTTAAAATTAAAACATCAATAATACAATATTCACCTTGTGGTGAATAATTACAAGGTATTTTGGTATTAGCCTGTCACCTTCTGTTTAGCCATCGCCTACCACCACCATCAAAATCCTAGTCGTCGCCGTCTTTCCAACCATAGCTAATGGCCTGTTCTCTCTAGATGTATGCTCCAACAAGTGTGTAACAATTTTTAGACATATGGTATTGAAAGAAATATAACCTTTTGTATATAAATTGTTACAGTTAATTAATTTGAAAAAGAAATACAATTAATCAATTAATTAGATGAGTTTTGCAGGATGTTGATCTTGGAGAAAGCTGTGGAGAAGGATTGCAGCTTAGATAAAGGCAGCTACTGTATGTGTAGATGAGGGACCAAAGGAATAAGAAATTCAAAAGATATCTCAGTACTGTTACATTGCTTATTGCTCGATATGGGACCATCTGAAATCACCAATATTATATTGCAATGACAAATAATAAAGAATAAACATAAAGTGATTACCTAATTAAGTTCTTCCTTAATGTTTATTGTAAATATATTATTTCCTGAATAACAAGAATGTAAAGAAAACCTCTAGTACGTTGACTTGTTTGTTTAGGTCTTGTAGAGTTGTAGCCTGAGATAGAATTTGACAGTACTGGAGGTACATTTTGTTTGGGGATATAAAAAAAAAGTAATAAGGTGTAAAAGGAGCACTAGAGTTAAATACTTTTCATATTTTGAGTATCACACACCATATTATTAAGTGCTACTACTGTTTTTGGTGGTTTTCATATGATGTAAATCTTCATTTAAGCAAGAAACCCTATATATATAGATAACAACAAGCTAGGGATAGTTTCAGAAAAGAAGAGGAGAAGAACTAGTCAAACCCTAAAGTCATTGATACTTCACTTTAAGACCGAACGTAGACACGTAGTGGGGAAGCCAAGATAACGCTCCCTTTCCACATGGAGAGTTATGATTAATTGGTCAATCCTCAAAACGCCCTCTCTTCAGCGTTTTAAATTTCACGCTCAACCCAAATTTTGACCCATAACGCCCACGAGGCGGTGTTTGGGCGTGTATGGGGCGTTTTTTTTGGGGAATTTCGCCCCCAAATTGGTTACCACTCCAGGTGGTCTTATAATCTTTGATACTAGGATGTTTATTGGTTTTCTTTTATCTAGTTATAATTAGCATAAAACCCTATATAGGCCGTACCAATAGTTTAAGTAACGAAAGGGAAAAGATCCCTGGAATTGATCAAACCCTAAAATCATTGATACTTCAGTTTAAAACTATTGCGAAAAGGAAATCAGCAAAGTAAAGAATGTGACTACCGAACAAGTTTCACTACTAGAAAATTGGTCATTTGCTACAAAAGTTTTCCTACGGAAATAAATGCGTCACAAATTTTGATAAAGTTGCTACGCATTTGTGACGACAAAAAAACTCTATTTTTTTTAACAAATTTGCTACATAATAGAGACAAATTCTTAGGAAATGCGTCGCAGATTTCATACACCATATATTCGTAGGAAATGCGTTGAAAATTGCGTACTAAATGGTTTTCGACAAGGTTTTTTCCAACATTAAGATTTCGTTGTAAATGCGTAGCAAATCAAGATTTCATTAATTTGCTACGCATTTACAACGAAATCTTTATTTAAAAAAAAAACCACATCGGAAACCATTTATTAAGCATTTACTACGCAAGTTTCAACGCATTTCCTACAAATATATGGTGTAGGAAATTTGTGATGCATTTCCTACGCCATTTCCTATGTAATTTTCTAAGTATTTGTCCCTATTGTAGCAAATTTGTTAAAAAAAATAGAGTTTTTTATCGTCACAATTGCGTAACAACTTTGTCAAAAAATTCTGACGCATTTTTTTTCCATAGGAAAACTTTTGTAGTAAATAGTCAATTTTTTAGTATTTGGATATTGCAAAATAATTTTGTAAACCAATAGCCTGCTTTTTGGAAACCCTGTATAAAATCTAAAACAAGAAAGGTGCAAAAGAGGGATGAAGCGTGCATATACACATCCATGAAATATTATAACACAGAAGGTAGCGTTTGGCATGTTGGAATTAAATGCAGAATGAAATGGATCATCACGGGAGAATGAAAAATAGGGTATTTGATTAGTCAATGGAATGAAATCACTCGTTTCACAAACCATTTCATTTCCTCATTTTCCTCATAATCATTTCATCCACCTTTTTGTTCATTAATTTCATTCTCTCTTACACCTTTCAATAACACCACCGCAACCCACCATCGCCACCCCCATCGTCGCCGCCAACCATCACCGTCGCCGCGACCACCCACTGCCAACACTTCCTCCCATCACCACCACCGTTACCGATTTTATTCCTCTGTTTTTCCTTCATGACAAACAACACAAAGTAAGGCTTTATTTAATTTCCACATGACAACCAAACAAGACATGGAATGCTAATGATCTATTCCATTACCTTGTCCATCCTGTTACGTCATCCATTCTATTACCCCATACCGAACAGACCTTTATATTTTGAAGATAACTCACCCTCTCACTTTGAACCTTTTTATGAATGATAGAATTAAATGAAGTTATGTTGTATATATGTTGTTGATGAATGATATTCAGTAGCGTAGAACGTCTAGGCATGGCCGGCCATGAGGGTCATCTGTAGGGTGCGGCGACCATACATGACAAAATCACACGATTAAGTAGTATCTCTCGTATTTTGGACCAAAACATATAAAAGGTTGTGTTTAGAAAGTACAACATTTATATATAAGATGAGTTATATAAATCATACTTTATTTTAGTTAGAACATAAATTGCAGACCATGCTAAGTGCTAACATATAACTATATTAGTTAAGAAAAATAATTCATCCGAATTTGTATATGTATATTTGTGTTTTAAACTATTTTGCTTTGGTTTTTTTTTGTTTTTTTTGGCTTTTGCTGCACGGGCCTAGGCTTAATTTAGATCTCTTAACTTCTATGTCAGAGTGATATGCAGGTAGTCTAGCAAAGAAAGAGACATAACATGAGAGAGAGTTAGAGAGTTTCAAGACTTATAAATATTGCACAGGGATACCACAGAAGTTAATTCTACCAGACAAAATAATAGAAAGGTTAAGAAGTAAACTAAACGGTCCCAGTAGGTTCTAGCCACGCATGTGCTTCTTTTCTTCAAGATAACAAACACATACTACTATCACTACATCTGGTGCAAACTGCATGCAACTTACTAATTAATGTATGAATATTAACTCAATTTAGCCCTTCAAAAAGGTTTATACCAAATTCAAAAGTTTTACTCATTATAGTTGACAACGATAGAGCGCATTGATTGGTTGATTGATATATGCATTACATTTGAAAAGGGACTTAATTCCTTTTGAAAGAGAATTGGTGCTGATCATAATATGGCCAGTTGGGTACAAGTGGACACCTAAGTTACATTACAACCACTGGATTTCAGTATTCTCTAGCTAGCTAGTCTTGACCACAAGGCTGGCAACATATATAAAGGGATGCGCATTAAAACAACGAACTTAAACTCTAGTGCTAGTGACTCAAATCATGTGGAAATTAATTAGATTTGAAGGCAGTAATAATGTTTGGCCTTAATGTAAAGATTGAAAAAATTGGGAAAATTGATGTGTAAGAAGAAAATGTGATGAGATTTAAACATTTAGGAGTGTCAGTTAGTAGGTTGTACACCCACATAGGCAGCATTAACTGTCACCATCTATAGAGAGAAAGTAACAAGAAGCAAAAAAAGATCATGAGAAAAATGATTGATGAAATGATCCCCAAAAATGATGACAGTAACAAAAGAAAGAGTGAAGTCATTTTCATGGTCAGGAAAACTCATCATATCTCCACTTGTTGCTTTGTCATGGTACATAATTTGTACCAATTAGTCTCGTCGTAGAGTGACCATACGTTCGATCTAGACACTCCCAAGAAAGAGAGGCGTGTCAAGCGCAATGATAACTACTTAACGTGTGTCTCTTATTGATCGATCATACGAAACAAAAAAACAAAAACAAACAGACGTAGGATATAAAAGAAGGTTGATTGTGTAATAAACCGTTAAAATATAAACTTTATTGGCAAAAAATAAAAAAAACTAGTTGAAGCGTCATGGAATAGTAAATTATGTCGTTAAGACCATCTCTAATGGTTAATGCGACGTAAGGGCCATTTTCCTCCACATCAGCATTATAACGCCATTTCAAAAAAATATGTAATGGTTAATGTTGTTTTAATTATTACTTTCTATATTTTTTTCTCTTCTTTGGGCATTATACTAGAAATGTCTCTCTCTTCATGCGCCTATAACGCCCAAGGGGACGGTGTCGGGAACATTATTAACAGAGGCGTCTCCGAGAATTTACGTGCTCTATCCGAGCCGTTAAAAAATATGCCCCTTAGGTTTCAACAAAACCTCCAATTCTAAATATGTAAAAATTACCTAATTAAGTAATTACACTCAATTTTAGAGCACAACAAAACACCTAACTACAATAATAGTTCATCAATCCACCGACAAATATAAAAAATACACAAAACCCAAATACCCAATAAAGTAATCATGCTCATTCGGCAACTGAACATACCAATATCATCGTCTCGATTCCCTCTTTCAAATCCGGTGAACAATCGCCTAGAATTGTGAGTTTCAGCTAACGGCGTTAGTGTGATTTAACGGCGGGTGCAATGAGAAAAAATAAATTAAAATGTGGGACTGATAGAAAGAATAAACTTAGAAGGCATTATAATTGACCAACAACATAAAGGTGAGATTATTACAATCCAATTTTCCTAAAAAATTTGTTGACAACTAAGAAATGGGAAAGAAACTTCAAACGGGGACAGTGCACTCATCATGACACCTTAAATGCATCACCAATCCCTCTATTCCATCGTGGCATCATGAACCCCAAGCAACCCCGCAATCAGACTAATATCCAACGGTACTAAGATGTATGAAAATACCATACTTCATATGAGGGGCGCAGCTTCTTTAGGGTCTGAGGGGGCCTTGGCCCCAATCGATTTTTGGCGCAGTTGATGAATTTTGCGATTTTCGTAGGTAAATTGAGTCTGGATTGAGCCGATTTGATCTTCCAGACTACCGATTGAAAAAAAAAAATGAGTCTGGACCCAGCGATTCGAAAACCAAGTTTCGCCACTGTTGAATATTGTTTTGATGTTTCCATATTAGTATATTTAACATGTTTAGTTAGTTATTTGAAAGCTAATGATGCGTTGGCCAACTCGACATTTGTTAAGTTGTCTATGATCATGGTTTGTCACAATGTCTTACACTTGTGTTATCTCAAGTTGACCCTATTCATTGCGACATAACATCCCAAGTTTTGGGTGTATATCTGTGAAACATTTTATTTTATTAAATTAAATAAGGATTGAAAATTGTTTATAATGTGCTGCAGTGACCACAGCTCAATTATTGTGAAGGTTAATGTCGTGATATCTAAAATTAAGAAAAACAGGGTAAATGTTCTATTTGTATCTCTACAGACCAATTTTATTTCCAAATTTACTAAACTCGTTTACAGGGGAAAGAGTTTGTTATCACCCAGGGTGGTAAAAGAAAACATGGACACTACGCGTGTACTAAGCATGCTTAGGGGCTGTTTGGTAGCCTCTGACTGGTCATTAAGATGTTACATCTAGAATGATTCATTGTCTCTTAATGGTTAAGATGTGGGGTTAATAGGTAACATCTTAATGGTTGCCTCTTAACCATTCAGACTTATGTTTACCTCTTAACCATTCAGAGGTTATGGATCATTAAAAGGTACCCTTTGAATGATCATTAAGAGGCTACCAAACAACCCCTTAGTGTAACAATGGTGTCTAATTTAAAATTATGGTGTAAAGGAGCAACGTTAGCCACTAAAAAGTGAATTTCATAACTTAAGTAAATTTAAATTTAAAGGTGGTAACTTTTTTTTTTAAAGGCAGCTGCTAACAATAATTGAAGCTTGATTGTAAGTTGTAACTTGTAACATCTTCAAATGGTTAGCCAGATGGGTTTATGAGCCCATTAACAGATTATGTATTTCTCCAGGATTTTAATGGGTCCGCTCAATGACCCATATAAAGTTCTTTAATGAGCGTCTTGTAAAGTTGTGACTGACTAACCATTTTCATTCTAGAAACTTAAATGGGCCTATAAACCCATACATTGTTTTTGTTAAGCATATTGTAACTCTCTTCTCAAATTCTAGGATTTAAATGGCCTTGTGAACACATATATGAATAGGATTTTAAATGGGTTTGTGAAAACATGTATGAATTTCTATACATTTAATATGCTTATGGCATCCAAGAACTAAGAAACATAATATATGATTTTTGACCAAATTTGACCTACTGTGTGATTTGGCATATAAGCAAGTTACTAGTAGGGATGCCCGCGCGTTGCCGCGGGTAATGTTGGAGAGGCGATTTGAGATGAAACAAAGAGAAATAAAGCTACAAAAGAGAAGATTTAACAACCCAAAATCAAATACATGGCATGCAAATAAAAACGCAAGTTATTGTGTCAAGAAAAGTTAAACCACAACCATCAATGGAGAAATGGAGTCATATGTTAAAAAGAAATGTTCAAATATAACCCTCTTTAATAGTATGGTAATTAATTAGTGTGTTAAATATGATACAAAACTACATACTTGTAAGGTTGGATGCTTGTATGCACTTAAAATACACTTGGGCGAATTTTGAGACATGTTTCCTTTCTAATTTTCTTATTATTATTATGGCCATTTGACCCATTAGAGGGGAAAAAGCCGAAATTATCATCAACAATATTTAAATATGAGTATTTAGAAACCGAATCATCAAGAAAAGTGAAGATCTATTCCTCAAAAAATACACTGTCTGCCTTGCCACTTGCGCAGTGTAAATAATATTAGTTACTTCTGCAACTGAGGCATCATGACCTGTAAAAATGGTAAAGTCATAAGTACACCTTCAAAGCACAACGAAGCCTAGATATAATGAAAGCATAAACAAACTTCATTGTTTAAGCATTAAAGCGCAAGAAATTTAACTTTCCCAATATAAGAAAAAAGCAATTGCCTTTTTAAAATGTAAAATCATCTATGTTATATTGAGATAGTGAGTTTAAAAGACCCAACATTATAAGTAGTTGTTAGGTGGGTTTCCAGATATTAATTTCCTTAAGACCCCCACCATTACAATGACACTGAATTAATGTGTTAAATATGATTTCAAAAATACATTATTATGAGAATAATGTAATGTTTACTAAAAAAAATTTAAGTGGTTTTTGTAACATCTATATAGATTATGGATGACTTTCAACCCATTATACCCGGTTGACGTGTTTCTTTTTTAGTTTTAGCTCAACCTGCTTGATCCGTATGGAGATGAAACATAACCCCAATGGTGGGTCAAAATTACAACCTCGTAGAAATATCCTTGATTATCACACACCTTTTTAGCAGCTTTAAGAGCAAGAGGAACCATATTGATTGGTCTTGATTTGGTCCTCAATGCCACGGTGTGCATTACTTTCACAGCTTTCAGTGGAAACCTTTAAATATTATCATGTAGATAAGGGCCTTTGGCCTAGTGGTATCAAGGTGTTAGATAAGGCTTTGCCTTTCCAAGTGGTGAGGGCTTCAAATCCCGTGGGTGACAAAAAATTAGCCGTTCAAAAAAAAAAAATAGTTCATGCTAATAATTTGAATGTAGAAGGGTTTAATAGAATAATTAACTAACTAACAACACTAACAGTAACAATAATACTTACTTGCCATGTGCAGTTTCTCTAGAAAGCATGATAGCATCAGCACCTTGTCATACGGCTATTGCGATGTCAGAAACTTCAGCTCTTGTTGGGGTTGGGTGATCAATCATGCTTTCTACTTTCTACTTTCTACCATGTTTGTTGCCACTATAGCTGGTTTCTACAAGTTTTGTCACCTTCTAATGATGTCTTCCTGATTAATCAATAGGCAATAATGATATTAGTATTAATCCATTTAAGAGTAGTCCAAATGAAAAAAATAACGTGGTGTTAGATGTTTAGTTTAGTGGTCAAGCCTCGGATATTAAGATGGATTTACCTCTAGTAAAGGGGCTTCTTCAATTGGGAGCTCTGCACCAAGGTCACCACGTGCAACCATTGCCTTAAGAAAATGACAACTGAAGTTAAAGAGATGCGTTGGTGGAAGTTGAAATCTTTCAAATCATAAGTATAAAAATGTGAATGTTATAGGATCCATTAAATCTGTAGTTGTGACAAACAATTTTTTGAAGTTTAAGATAACAGCAACTGTCGGCTGAAAACAGGTCGTATAATTGTATGGCTTCCATGCCATCTGCCCCTCTAATCCTATCACTCAATTTAAACACAAAATTATAACCATATCCATGGATTGAAAGTCTAAATCCCAGGTAGGGAAAAAAGGAAAACAAAACCGTAATAAGCAGAATTCAAAACAAAGTAAAAGCAACAAAAAAAGACATACCGTTTATCCCCGCTGTCAAGAAACAAAGGCGGCAAATTCTGCACAATGAATCTGTATGCATAAGGGAAAATTAGGCGTAAGCATTCCAATGACCACAAATTAATTGCAATTAAAGAACCAAGAATGTGAAAGACAAAAACTATGAATATGAATACATGCATGGTTCGCTTTCAGACAATTGCTTTTGAAGCACATATATATACATTGTAGTTATGTGTCTTCAATTGCAACATTCAATGTAGGGTAACTGAACGAGGACCTTTTATTTGAAGTTTTCAATGAATTAAAATCGTGAATGAATGATCAGGGGTTACTATAACCATGTACTTCAAAAGGCTAATCTCTACTACAAGAGGAGTAGGGCAATTTGGGATTGTACAATTGGTATCAAAGGTGGTACACAAGGGTATATAGGGAAGAAATGAGGTAAAAATTTGAGGATTACATTTGAGACTCTTTGGATGCCATCTTAACTTTGCCAATTTGGACTCATTTAGCCATCACTCCTCCTTTATAATGTAGTAGAGATAATCATCACTAATTAATGGAAATCGGTTATAATCATCATTGGAAATGGTGACCATTGCAAAACTGGGTTATAACAATTCTGATAAAAATTATGTTGAGGTGGAAGGGACGTCACCCCTACACAAGTCAGACTAAGCAGCCCATCCAAAATGAATCTACGTTAAGGAATGGTGACTAACTATCAGATGCTCTAAAATTACCTTGTAAAACTAGTGTTGTTCAAATCGCTTAGCGCTCGCTGATTGCTCGGAATTTGCTAGAAAAATGTTCGCTCAACTTTTCGCTCGGTTGTAAACGAGTCAATCAGATTGGTTCGGTTTGTAAACAAGCCAAGCACGACCAAAGGACCGCTCGGCTCGATATAATTTTTTACTAATTTATTATATATAAAATCTTATATATACACATTAATTACAATTATATTTAAAGTTTTATACATACCACTCTATTGGGTTTGACTCAATATATGAATATATAGAATTATATTTGTAGTTACTAGCACACTCAACCCAATGATAACTTAACACTAAATTTAATTGTAAAACCATAAGTCTTGAAAAGACATGCTTGACTTCCTATTCCAATTAATTGTCTGCCATCAATCGTCTCCTGCTATCAACCTACGCGCCAATCGTTCTCTGTAGTATGTTCATTGCCTTACTGGCCTCAACTTGAGCCTCATCTCGGACAACCGGACCTCATCACTAGGCAGCGAGAACATTAAAGGAAACATCCCAAATTTATGGTTGTTCGAAAAACTCGCCGCCCGTCGCTCGCTCGAAAAAAACGTGTGCTGGGAAAATGTTCGCTCGGCTTCCGGCTCGGTTGTAAATGAGTCGATCAGCTTGTTTTGGTTTGTTAATGAGCCAAGCACGAGCAAAGGTCCGCTCAGTTCATCTCGGCTCGTGAACAACTCTATGACAGCTAATTACTATCAACTCCAACATGGCTGAAAATGTAAAAAAATAAAACTTCAAGGATGAATTCCGTACCACTCTAATCTATCAAAGAATCAACGGCCTACACTTCATGTAGTACAATCCAACGGTGTTAATACCAGTTCAACCCCTCTATATAGAAACACCCCGAAAATATCTGATAAACCCTCGTTATCAAAGCCTAAAAAACAAACCCTCGTCTAGGGTTTTATTCATCCACCGACAGCTCACAAACATCAGATCACAAAGGTACTTCATTATTCTATATAAATGATCATATTTCAGTGTTCTAATTGATGTATGTCCTTTTGTTTTATTTCATGTTACCATTATTTATTTATTTTTCCGTTATTGAAAAAGATTATGATTATTATTTTGTTTGGGCTTTTAGTGGGTTTATGTTTCATATATGATATTGGTTTGATTTATTGATGGCTAAACTTTAGGGTTTTATTGTTTATTTGCTTAAATGGATATTATTATTTGCAATAACAATTTTTTTTAATTTTTTTAAAGGTAGTGAAAATTTTGAAATTAAAGTAGTGTTCCAGCTTTACTTTTGCTTTCAATCTTTTTATTTTACTTGGCTGTATATATTTAGGAAGTTTATTACATAACAGTGTTATGTATGTGTGTGTGTATATATATATATATAACTATTAGGTTTATTATTGAATAGCTTTTAGTTTATTCATTGGTTTGCTGTATTATAGGTTACAAGATATAACAATGGCTTTCTTGAGTAGAGCTGGTAGTATGCTAAGGCAGAGTGTGAGTAAGCACATTCGAATCAACTATGAAATGTCGGTGGCGAGTCCATCTATCTTTCAAATGGTAAGATGCATGTCGAGTGACGCGAGTTCGAAGGTCTTTGTGGGAGGTAATCTTTAGTTAATCAAGAGTTCAATGGGACTTTCATGTTAGGTTCAGAAGTTTGTGTTAATAGTTATGTTTATGACTTTTTGTTGTAGGATTGGCATGGGCTACAGATGATATGAGCTTGCGAGAAGCTTTTAGCGCGTATGGGGAAGTCTACGAAGGTATGGATACCAACTTTTACAAGGCTTGTGCACTAATTGATTTTGTTATAGCTTACAGTTTTATTTTGATTTTGACTATTTATATGATTATATGAATGGATGTGGTTGTTCTTTCATCTTGTATTATGGTTTTTTATTTCATAAACCTATGTCAGTACCACCTGATTTTAAATTGAAGTTATGTTTTGTGATAAATTTCTCATAGCTTCTTATGATATGCAACAGCGAGAGTTATTGTGGATAGGGAAACTGGCAGGTCCAGAGGTTTCGGGTTTGTTACTTTTGCAGACACCGAGGCTGCATCGGCTGCAATCCAGGCGATGGATCAAAAGGTATTATTGCCATATCTCACACATTTTGGTTACTTAGTTTATGTTGCACACTGTCCCATGAAAACTGCAGTGTTTGTGTTGTCATATATCTTTAAGGACCGGTTAGCTTTTTATAAAACATCTAAAATCCCTTCAAAGCTTCAAAAAGATTAGTTTATTTGTACCTGTACTGGATAAATAAGTAACTTTAACAGATTAGTTTATAAACAAGTAACTTTAACATAAGTAGTTTTAAGAACAGATTGTTTTTATTTTTACGTTAATTGAGACATTTAGAATGAACCTGTTAAAAGAGTGTAATCCATGAACAAATTTTGCAGGAGCTGCATGGTCGATTGGTGAGAGTGAACTATGCCAATGAGAGACCACAAGGTGGTGGTGGTGGTGGTTTCCGGGGAGGTGGTGGCTATGGTGGAGGCGGAGGTTACGGTGGAGGCGGTGGTAGCTATGGTGGTGGTGGCGGCAGCTATGGTGGTGGTGGTTATGGTGGAAATGATGGTGGAAACAATTATCGTAGTGCCAGTGGTGGTTTTGGTGATGAAAGTCAAAACTTTGGTGGGGGCGATAGCTTCGGTAGTAACAATGCAGATTCTGGAAATACTTTTGGTGATGCTGATGGTCAAGTAGATGGAAGCTACAGGGACCATGATGAGCCTGATGACTTTGCAAAACGGGCTTGACCAATGAACCTGAGTTTGTTTCAACTGGACTGCTATTTGCAACTTTTTATGTTCTGTTATTTTCAAGTGTTCTTTTCTGGATGTTGAATATGCAATATGTCAACTTTTTAATCTTACGGTCTCAATCGGGTAAAAACTTCATTCATGCTTGTGAGAACAGTTAGTGTTCTTTGGGTTAATAGATAAAATGATTGATTCCTGTTTTAGCATCAACATTTTGTTAAGATCTTGCTTTTCTACACCAGTGTATGTTCCTTTTATTGACTTTCATGTTACTAGTCTGTTTATGGCATTAATAGGGGCCGCTAGCCTTACGACACCTGTGTAACTGTTCCTGGTGTGATCAGTGATAGCTACATGGAGGGATTTGAATGCAGTAGCCATTGGTTTCGACCCTGTCTGTGTACTGTGGGTAAATTTGATCCAAGGAATTTTCCATAATCAGACCAGCCATCACCTACACCACTAACTACCAATGTGTAGTTAAAAACCAAGCCGAGCCCGAGCTTAGATTTTCAGTTCTGTTTCAAATCTGAGCCGAGCCTGAGTTTGCCCTGGCTCTGCTCATGAACAGCCCTAAGTGTATACATGTTTGAGACCCACGTTATATTTTCCCTATGTAAAGCGTATCAACAAGTGGAAAAAGCAGATCTTTGCTGCAATTTTCTTTCTCCATCAAGAATCAACAAGTTCACTGCTAGCTTAATTCTGTATGATTAAGTGGTCTCTTTGAGTCCCTCTTGAAATCTGTGGCGTATGCTGTATTGGAGTTTAACCGGGTGCACAACGAATAGAATGGATGGTGAGTTCTGTATCCCTGAGTTGGTTGTTGCCTATTTTTTTTCCAGTTAACGCTCACAACATTTAATCCAAGTCTTGGATATCAATCAGTATCCTAGTTGATTTTTGTTGGGTGAAGGAGATCATGTCTAAAAAAGCGCGTCATGAGGTCACATCATCCAAGACAAGGCGGGGAGTGTGCATCAAGTGAGTAGAGGCGCCTTTTATGGTTTTTCGCTGAGGTTCATGTACCCTCGCGTGCTGCTTTTTCCTTGATTTTCATCTTGGAATATAATAAGTTGAAATGGAAGATAAATTTGTACAGGGTGAGTGGGTGACCAATGCAACGGCGCAATAAATGCAAAGACTTGCAAGTCGCCAAAGAGAGAGATCAAATGGTTATGGTGAATCTGTTGAAGTCCTAACCAAAAACAATCTTTTCCAATTTCAAACGGTGATTGTTAACTACAAACTAGAAACCTTTACAAAGCAAAAACAATTACATAGCTGGAACCACTGAAACCTTCATTTAAAAAGCTTAATTTGCGTCACAATTATATAATCCATATGCGGATGAATATGATACAAGAATAACCTCAACAACATGGACGCACATCAGTGAATCGACCCAACCAAGAAATTTACATTTCAAGCTCCATGAATTAACTCATCCCGACAATCAATTCCAGTCATAATAAAATTTGAAAACTTTAGCAGCAGTACCTGCTAACGAGGGCGATAGTCAAAGCGACACAAGTGTTTAGATTGGTCAAATAAGAGAGGAGGGTAATGTACCTAAAAGAAAAACTAAAAAAGGACTTGAAAACACCAAAATGCGCTTACCTGCAGAAATATAGCGTTGAAAACTAGCGCCCATCCACTCTCTATAAACCAAACACGTTACTGTTGAGTGAACAGCTAGAATTATGGATGCAAACAAGAACAAAAACCGAAATATGACATTAGCACAAAGACCGTCCATATAATCTAATCCCTTTCTCGTTAAAAAAAATAGTTGCGACTTAGAAAAGTTGCCCAAAATCTGCATAGCAATGCCAGTTAGCACCTAATGCTACAAATTGTAGCTTGAAATCAAAAGGACATGCTTATTAGCTGTGGTTCATACAGAAAGCAATCCTATCATTAACCTATGTACTGTTTACAAACAAAATTATGACTTATTTTCAATTTCCAAACTTAACTCAGAAAACAAAGCCCTTTGTGCATTCAACACTGCAGGAGACCCTTGTCTTGCTTTCTCCACTATATGTTTTATCAATAACTTCTCCATCTCATCTTCATCAAAATCCCGTACATCTCCGCCAGTACCAGCACCATTTTGTGGTGTTCCATCATCTAATTCTTCATCAAACTTTGCAAACTCATCACAAGCCTCGTTATAAGCATCCAAAGCATCACCAGATAGGTTCAAAACAACAGGCTCATCCACGCAGTTCTCATCTCCTGCATCACTGCTTGAGAAATCTTTCCAAGGTTTTTGATTTCGTGTTTCAATTTCTGCTTCCAATTCTCTGATCCGTTCTTCAAGTTGGGATTGAAGGACCTCATGCAGCCGTAAGCTCAACTCTCTTGGCGAAACTGCATAGTTTGGAGAAGGAGTTGTGATGTTTTCTAGCATGTCAGCCCTTAACTCACCCTCGGCTACACCCGGCTCAAAGTCCGTGTCAAGCTGCAAATTACACATTGACCCAAATATTAACTATATAACATTTGTAAGATTGGTGAATAGTATTTACACCCCATTGGTCCACATGTTGTTTACTTATGTTTTTTTTAACCTTTGTTTTATAGTTTGATGAATCATTTCTTATTTTATTATATAACTTTTAAATATTTTAATATAACCTTTATGTTCTAATATAACTTCTAAATATTTTACTTAAACTTTTTTTAGTTTGTAATAGACATCGGTTTGATACTATTATAAACACACCTTACATTTTTAAGCTATATATGTTTGTAATTTAAATTTGATTTGTGATACTACTGTAAATATTATTTTACGTTTAAACATTAACATTATGTTTTTTTAACGTCCCCACTATGATGTTTGGTTTTAAATGTATCAATGCTTCCGCCGCAACGTGCGGGTTCATTTACTAGTTGTTATACAAAAAAGGGTAGGATAAATGCTACGTTGTCAAAAGCACAAGGTGTACTCAAGGCGCATAGATCTAGCCTGGAGCCTAGGCGGCAGGTGCTTAACAAGCGGGGGGGGGGGGGGGGGGGGGGGGGGGTTAGGTAGGCGTAGAGTATAAAACAACATTTTTAAGGGTATAAGGTATTAGACATGTTTTAGGCTTGTTTAGGGTTTCAAACAATTTTTGGCTGGAAATTGGCCTGAATCTTAGCTAAACTGTGCCTTCCATTGCGCAACGCCAAGGCTGCGCTTCCGCGCCTTGAGCGCTTTTGACAACGTAGGATGAACGCATATATTTATGTATGTAAACTGGTTACCTCAACAAGATTGGAAATCTTTCTTCCTAAGGTGGACGAACTCATACTAAGTTCAAGCACCTCAAGTTCAGCTTCAAGCTCAGTTTCGATTCTACTAAAAGAATCATCTTTTGCCTTCATAAAAACAGAATCTTCGTTATGATGCTCACGAGAAACAGAACGAGGCGACCCATCATTGACAGAATCATCTGATCTTAGTGCTTTATGATCATCAACTGTAAGCTCTTGCATGACTAAAGAATCTTTCATCTCAATCTCCTCTTCAAGATCTTGAATCAGATTCTCTTTCTGCTTCAATAACCGATTCAGGTTTTCAACCTCACGTCTATTTTCCATAAAAGAGTATAACATGCCAAAAGAAATCCCGAGACAGACAAGTAGTGTTGCGTCTACAGAACTGTTTTTTTCTTCCACACTTGCCCTGTTAATTACATTACTGCCATCGGTCACCAAAAACGGCCTAACAGTCTGCATAGAAGGTGAAGCCAACGAACTTGACGGATATTCCATTTCAACATGAGCCATAACACAATTTTCTAACGAGCTTAGAGGTCTAATCCCTCGCCTAACTATTCTCCTACTTCTAAAAGACATTCTACTTCTAGGAGTCAACGCGTCAACACTATCTAAAATTCCATCACTACCCTCATAAGTATAACTTCCCGAAACCATCTCCTTTTCGCCATCAAACTCGTAAACCTCATTTCTAACATCAGACTCATCATTTCTCAAACTTCTTCTATTCGACATGTGAAAGGGCCATTTCTTGTCAGACGGCTGCTTCGGCGAGTCCGGTTTCTCACTACACGAACCATGAACCGATGACTCTAGTGTCATTCGCTCACCCGCGTGCTGAAACTTTTTAAAATGCTGGGCTATATGACCCGCACCAGCCGCAATCGCAACCATCCATTTATCCATTTCCTCACCCTCTCACAAACACAACACCAATCTACCCAATCTTCACAACCACAACACAAATATCATAAAAAATTCATCAAGTAATAATTCTTAATCAAAACCTTTAACAGATTCACAAGATGACTACAACAATACACAGATTATTTGGTTTCTTGTTGAACAACAATATTAAAAATTTTACATTTATTATTAAAAAAAACAGATGCTTTGAAATGCTGAATAAGGGTATATAATAAATGAATGACGTGCATCTAACCTTGTATAAATGGGTTGGTTGGGTTGGGTTGGGTTGGGTTAAATAATGATGGAAAAGTTGAAGGAAAGGGACGTGATGAATGGGAATAGCTTCATTAATGGTGGGAATTGAAAGATTTTTATTGCTACAGAGAAACTGTAAGAAGGAAGGATCTGTTTAAAACTTTAAAATAGGGTTGGTTAACAAGATAACGATTTGAAATGCTGATATAAAGGGGTTAGTGTGTGATTTGGAGACTTTTGTGAATTGGTCTCTGCAATTTTTCTAGGGTTTTTCACCTCATTTTCTACAGTTGTTCTCCATCACAACAAAATGGGTCATTGGTATTTCATATTTGGTAAGTGCTAAATAGTAATTTTGACGTTTTTTGGAACGGAAAACGGATTTTTTTTTTTTTTTTAATCCTATCATCTCTTGAACCTAAATCCAATAACTCTTTTTTTTTTTTTTTTTTTTTTGAACGGCAAATTTCTACTCCTTGTGGGACTGAACCCATGACCTCCCCTTAGGTGTTCCTAGAAGCTTTGCTTCTACCATTGGGCCACCAACCCCAATGGCATCCAAGAACTCTTTTAAGGGTTTTTTTTTTCGGACATAAAATGTCTACAATCGGCGGATCACATTTACAGAAAAAGAGGTGGACTAAACCTCTGCAGTCTGCAAGAAGAAGACTGTTTTTTAACGTCTGTAAATTGCTAAAATAAATTGGTTATGGTGTATGGACGGTGGTGATGGTGGACGGTTGTGGTGGTGGACGGTGGTGATGGTGAACGGTGGTAATTATTGAAATCGACTGACCTGTGGTGATTATTGAAATAAATACTTAAATTATGTAAAAGTAGAAAAAATTGTTAGGAGATGTTATGGAACAAATTGGTAATCAAGAACAAGATCGATTAAAGAGAGAAGAAGAACACAAGAGGAAGAAGTTTTACTCAAATCAATCGATGCTTATTCTCATTTCAGTCTCAATGTTATATACTGAACTAACCAACAGTTAGTTTAGTTCTACATAAAGACCCTTCATCTATTACATATTAACCTAATAGACCCTATACTATTTTGACTCGTAACAATACTTCCCCCTTATAAGACTTTTGACCTCAAAAGTCAAAATAGTAATAAGAGACCCACTAATCATAGGTATCAAAGACAAAGGCCTGTACTTTATTCCAACAGTGAAGACCACAACAATATCCGCCAAAGGTAATGCGGTTATAAAATGCAGGAACGACTATATAGGCTATGTATCCAACTCGAAGAGGATCCCAAGAACCATAACCAATAAACATCCGATGATATATCGACCAAACTTCACCACCTCCTCCTCTAATTAGCCTTTTCTCTTCAAAGACTTTTGTCCTCAAAAGTCCGCATATGAAAGAAGTTCCCATAATTTGGATAATGGAACCAGGATCCCAAACCCACACAGTAACATCTCTGTTCTGAACTGACCCTTTAATCAGCTTGACTAGATTTATTAAGCTGAAAACTTGTAGATCAATTGCAGAACTTAACTCTCTCATGGAGCCATTAAGTTGCATGCTCTCATTAGAAAGAATAATATCATTCTCTTCCAAATTTCTTGAATAAATGCAACATGTCCCAAGAGGTGTTAATAGTAAGGACCCTATTTCTGATTCCAAGCTGTAAGGACAACCTGCCACATGTCCAGGACACAAATAATTTGGTTTCCTAACTACTAAAGGAACCAAATGCGCATCCTCTCTATGGATATTTATACTGCAGTTTTGAACCAAGGCTATCCATCTCCACCCGGTATCAACCCAACCCGTATCTCTTTCAATATGTGGAAGCATAAAGGATTTCCTTTTACTTATAGCCTCGATTTGAACAATTTTAAAATAATCCATAGAAACTAAATCAACTTCTCTTGGTTTCCCATAAAAAAACAAAGAATTTAGGAACCCATCAAACAAAGAATCCATTTCTGGTTGTTGACTTATTTCAATAGAATAAACAATATTATTTGCCCAAGGTTCTGTTTCTTCTCCAAACTTCCATAAAGAGTCATGACCCCATGTTGCACCATTAGGCATTCCTGGTAGTAAAAGCATATAACTATTTTGAGGTTCTTTTTTCTTATATTTGAACATCAATTTATCAACCCAGTAAGTATGCCATCTTACTACTTGCATGTTGAGATCATTAAGTTTGGTTTGACATCTAAAAATACCCACATATCTGGTTCCATCTCTGTCCTTTTCTTTAGAATCATCACTAATATCTTCCACAAATATATCATTTTCCTTGTTTGAATTTGTTTCTTTATTGTGTAGGTTGCCCAAAATCACCTCATTTTTGTTCTCTGACAAAACAAGTGAATCCTCCACTGGAATAGTTGCAATATTATAACATATATCCAAACTCATTTTATCTTCAAAAGTTTCAACCATTTGACTACTGTTTTCATTTACAAATCCACATTCTTGATTACTGGGTTCATGAACATCTTTATGTTCAGCAATATTCCCAACCCTTTTAGGCGTTTCCTCAAACACCTGGTGGGTAAATTCCATTTTTGTGAATTGGGAAGAATATGGTGACTTAAAACCTTCTTCACCACCACAAGAAGATACAGAATCACTTTTGTTTTGTAAAGTACAAGTGGTTACCTCAGAATTTGTTGATTCTTCTTGATTTGAATCTAAATTGAGAGCTCTTTCACGTAATCTTGCCATAAAAAACGCATCCTCCAATTTTATCCCTTGGCCTATATTGTGATACCCCATAAGAAGATCACCAATTTCTGGCTTAAGTCCGAAAATGAAAAGGTATGTTGCATAATCTTCAGACATTTCTTCAGAATTTTTAACTTGATCGAATAGAAATTGGAACTCCTCACAATACTCATTAACGGTACCTTCTTGACGTATTGACATAATCTTTTCTAAATCCATTTCCATGTTGTTCTTGATTGTTGGATGCTGCTGTGAATCACCCGAATTGATGGTTGAACCCGTTTCTTGCCCTAATTTTGATTGGTGCGTTGCAGTAGAACCCGAACCCTAATTTTGATGTGAAACCTCTGTTGAATGAACGCTATGTAAAACTGATTGTTGTTACCGATTTTGATTTCTAATGATTAATTGTCAGTGAGATAGGTTTAATACGGTTGAAAGAATGATGAGTAGAAATGGAAAGATTGGTGGTGGTGGTTATGGTGGTTAATGTGGTAGTGATAAGGAATTTTATGGTGGTTTGTTGCAAGAATCTGATAAGCCTAGGTCAGAGGAAGGATAGCTCTGATACCATTGTTATGGAACAAATTGGTAATCAAGAACAAGATCGATTAAAGAGAGAAGAAGAACACAAGAGGAAGAAGTTTTACTCAAATCAATCGATGCTTATTCTCATTTCAGTCTCAATGTTATATACTGAACTAACCAACAGTTAGTTTAGTTCTACATAAAGACCCTTCATCTATTACATATTAACCTAATAGACCCTATACTATTTTGACTCGTAACAGGAGACATGAAAAATTTTCATCATACAGTCTTTATAATCTATAGAAGTTAGATCATTTTTATTTATCTTTAAAATGGATCTTCGCTGCTTACATATTGATTCTTTTATTCGATGTCACTCAAGGTAATCGATTGTATTTTCATAATAAAGATTGAACAAGTATGTCATTCTTTCACATATGCTTCTTTCACACATCAGAATCGTCCATCATCATAATTCATGACATATTATTTGATATCAATTTGGTTGTTATTTTTCAAGTTTCACATCGCAGCTTTAGGTGCTGTTTGTTTTTTGCTCAGAAGCACTTCTGACCTCTTTTGTCTGCGCCATGCAGACGCGCGCAGACGTTTGGGGTCTGCAGATTGTTTGTTTTTTGGAAGAGCTTTCACTCAAAAAGGCTTTCCTGACCTCTTCTTGGTGCAGACTTGTTCCAAAGTCTTCTAAGGTCTTCAAAGGTCTTCTCCCCTTCTCTTCTCCTCACCCACCACCACCACCACCGTCCACCACCACCACCCACCACCGTCTCCCACCACCACGGTCCACCACCACCACCCACCACGGTCCACCACCGTCCACCACCACCTACCACCGTCTACCACCACCTACCACCGTCCACCACCACTGTCCACCACCACCACCACCATCCGCCACCACCATGGTCAACGACCACCACCATCGTCCACCACCATCGTCCACCACCACCACCCACCACCACCACGGTCCACCACCACCACCGTCCACCACCACCATCGTCCACCACCACCACGGTCCACCACCACCACCACCACGGTCCACCACCACCACCACCACCACCATCCACCACCACCACCGTCTACCACCAGACTACTATAAAAAATCAGTTTATTTAAATTTCAGTTTATTTCAGCAACCTACAGACGTTAACAAACAAACAGTCTTATTCTTGCAGATTGCAGACCTTTGGTCCACCTCTTCTCTTGCAGATGTGGTCCGCAGACTGCAGACCTTTTCCTGCAGAAAAAACAAACAACACCTAAGTATGTTGAGGAAGTGATAAAGTTGTACAAAGACTTAATTCGAGCAAGAGGTGTACACATAGGATTAGAAGTAGGTTTTATAAGTTATCGAATGTTGATCCTTTACAAATTTTCATTTTCTTTTTAAAGAAACGGCCTTTTTTTATGATACACACATTTAATCGCTTCTTATTAGATTTGTTTATCCGAAAAGTTCATAGGGAATGAACAGATTAATATATACCTTAATTACGGTTGTACTAATTCTAATTCTTTTTTACATAATTCCTTTCTTTAAATAAAACCTCTATTAACCAAACATCATTGCGTATTATCTTACCGTAATTCGTACGGTAACAAAAACAATCAAAATTTCTGAAGCTAAACAAGTTATGATGATCCAAAATGCACTCGGACAAAAAGAAAAATGCACATGGCTTTTGAGTGTTGTATGCAACCCATAATTTTCATCAACCCCAACCACCACTGGTCCACCAGGACCACCATTCCACCACCACCATCATCTTCTCAACAAAAACTTTACCTAATCACCAACAAAGTTATAGGAAAACTAACAAAATAGCAAACAGTGCAACACTCTTTTCTATTGATCATTTTGGAAAAAACAAATGTTAAATAATCATATTAATATTAATAATAATAATAATAATACCTAAGATAATGCTATTTACTGGTTGCTCTTGTTGATGATATATACATTTCCCAACTGTTCATATTGTAATTGTAATGACTTTAACTAATGCCTACTTTAATAATACGGCTGGGTGGTATGGATTGAAGCCCTTAGGGGCTCCAGTGCGCTACGTAAGCAATGGGTTTCTAGAGCCCCCTTTAACATACAAGCATTGGTTTAAAGCCTCCTAATAGTGGCCCCTTTATTTATTATTTTTTATTTTTTAAATCATTGGAAAAAGGTAAGGTACCCACCGGAATTCTACATTAACGCTCGTTGTTGCACTCATGATCCTCTAATAGCGACCCCTTAATGGTGTCCGGGCAATTGTGTGAGGGCGTTATTAGACTGGGGTGGCAAGCGCCCCATGCCACCCGGCCTAAGTAACCAAGTGAAAAGAAAAAAAAAATCTTCTCCATTTTTATTCCACCTATTAAATCTTTTTTTTAAGTGTAACACCCTAGACTGTTCTAGTAATACGCAGCGAAAATATGAACCAGAAAATTTCTTGCTTTATAAAAACATTTTGAATGTTTTGAAAACCATATCCACAATATATTATTGGTGTTACACGTTTATCGTTTCTTATCACATTCAATACAACTCATCTTTATCAGATTACGTGACTGCGACCATGTACAATCTGCGTCCTCGCTCGATCTTCATCCTTTTCTTCCTTTGTGAGGTAGACAAGACAACCTGCAATCACTACATAACCATTTTGTTAGTTCGTTAAGTGACTTCATGAAATTACTCACAAAGTGAAAATAACATCCAACAATACTCAATGATCATGTTCAAACGCCTTTTGCAACTTCGGGTCTGATATCTGGTTCCTAACCTCCAATTTCCATGCACTCATTCCTACATATCTGCATCTTTATTATCATTCTCATAACAAAGGTTAATAACACTACAACATATACCTGCGTATAAATCCCATACACAAGTTATCTTGACTCGTCATACTATTCTTCCTTCATGTATTCTCTAAGACAAAAATAACGTTTCCGATCCTATACTGAATCTACACATAACGACCAACCTTTACATACATAACACTCTCCCGCATACCCGGGTATAAGTACCTATGCATACATCACATTACTCAATCACAAAAGCATAATAAATCTACTTACTGTACTTGTTACCATATATACACACACATATCAATCTAATTAAATACACATGCATCATTCCGTATTTGTGTCATATTTGCAAATCCCGAGTTTGTTTCATGTTTAAACGACCTTCACTTTCATTTTCATCTTTGTTGACCCGTTTATCCCAACTAACTTCTTTGTTATGTGGTGAACTTTACTTGTTTACTAACATCATCTATTCACTTGCCTTACTATAAATTGCCATTTCATTCTTGTTTCCCATTCCACATGTATACATAAATATACAATTGCTAAGCCAAGAATTTAGTTCATAAGCCACTTACCTTTACCCCTAGGAGTGTTGTCATCCATTCCATCCACATGACTCGTTGTCTTCCAATCCATGCCATTCCTACTTTAACAAGTAAAACTTGCAAACTATTAGAACACATAACGGGTCATTCACTTCCTTTAATACCCGATTATTACTCACCCATCTCATTATATGTGTGCTTAATCATTCTACCATTCATTCTAGTAATCGGGTTAACTCCGCCCGTTTGACCCATAATCACCCATTTGTGTCTAATCAAAACATATGAGTCATTTTCACCATAAATCCATGACATTTTACTTTTAATAAACCAATTTAACCAACATATATAAGTTTTGGGTACAATCCAACCCATTTAATCAATTCTCCCAAGTGACCCGTTTTGGTGCTTCTCCCATTATTGACATAACCAACTATTTCATAAAATTATGATAACACACAACAATTTAATCCAACGAATGAGTTCATCAAAGTTTATACCCACTTATCTATCCTTGCATGATTATCATTCTTCATACACATGTGAATTTAATTTCATAAATGAAAGTTAAGTTTATGAAACACTTACAAATGCGAGTAGAGGTCAAAACCATATCAAACGAACTCTGATTGAGGTGATTAGTTATGGCTTTTATAGTATAGTTTCCTTCTCCGATTATTGTCTTTCAAAGACCTTATGTTCTAAACACAGTTTTAACCAAAATAGCCCCGAAGTATAATTAGGTTCAATCAACTTTAGAAAAAAATATATTTTTTTTCCAAACTAATAGGTGAAGTGGAACAACCTTGAACCACTACTCTTATTCAAGCATAAAACAAACTAATGACCAAATCTACTTTGAATTATTCTTATAAAAAAACCCACCACAAATTTGATATTTGACCTGTACCCGTTTGATTCTCATGCTAAAGGTCACTCATAGCCACACCCCAAGTTCTCTGTGATAAGGCTAACAGTGTCGCTTTAACAGAAACTCTTATCAAAATTTGACAAGCAGTGCAGTTCAAGATCAAGTACCCTAGTCGTGCTAATTTTGAACTCAACAATTATCATAAACGAATTATGATAACGCAAAATGAAACTCTATATAAAGAATAGTATGAACAATTTTTTAAAAGGTTCATTATTATCCGTGATTAGTTAAGAGTAAATTACAAGAATGGTTGTCGTTGTTTACCGAAAATTTGGATTTGGTATATATCTTTTTAAAAGTACATGGATGGTCAATGCGGTTTGTACTTTATAACACGTTTTAGTCGGTAACTTATGCTAAAAGTACATGGATGATCCATGTGGTTCATACTTTAGAACACATATACCCCATAACTTGATGTACCGAAACTTTTAGATTTGTTAGTTAGGGACTAATTTTATACTTATGAAAATCTAGAAACTAAATCTAAAATCTTCATAAACCACATGAACCATACATATACTCATTGATAATTTCTAAACTCTTAAATAATAACATTTAACAATTCATCGAGATTAGAGATGAGCTTGGTACCGGTATTGAAAGTAGAGATGTAAATGAGTCGAGCCGCTCGCGAGCTACTCGAGCTTGGCTCAGTAAAAAGCTCAAAACGAGCCGAGCTTGAGCCTAAAACAAAGCTCGTTTAATTATCGAACCCGAGCACAAGCCTGACATGTGAAACTCGTCAGGCTCGTCAAGCTTTATCGAGCCTGAGTGTAATATTTGTTTTATTGATATTTAATAATATTTACCCCTTATTTGAAGTTGTTTAGTAAACGAGCCCAAACCCGAGTATCACTTATCGAGTTCACGTGCCTAACCGAGTCTATTCTTTATGTTATTTTTATTTAATATATTAACACATAAATTATAAACGAACCAAGCTTGAGCTTAAGAAATTACAACCGAGCTCAACCATGGAAACATATCTCAAACCGAGCTAAGCTCAAGCTTTCATAAGTTAATCGGTCAAACTCAAACTTGAGCTTGGCTTGACTTGTTTACACCCTTAATTAAAAGTTTCGATACCGAAAGTGTGCCGTAAGTTAAGTTACCGGTAGATTAAGATATTTATATTTTTCCTACAACCAAACCATTCCAGGTGATCGAAACCCTAGTCGCAGCAATCATTCACCACCACCACCGATGACATCGCCGGAGAAGCGATGCCTATACGAAGTCCTAGGCCTGAACCGCGACTGCACCGCCGACGAGATCCGTTCAGCCTATCGTAAGCTCGCCCTCCAACGCCACCCAGACAAATTAATAAAATCCGGCATCTCCCAATCAGAAGCCACCGCCTCTTTCCAAGAACTCGTCAACGCTTACGAAGTCCTCTCCGACGCGCGTGAGCGCGCGTGGTACGACTCTCACCGTTCCCAAATCCTCTTCAGTAATTCATCATCTTCATCATCATCATCTGTTGTCCCTGATCTGTTCAGTTATTTTTCTAATTCTGTTTATTCTGGATTTTCTGATAAGGGAAAAGGGTTTTATAAAGTGTATGGTGATGTGTTTGATAAGATTTATATGAATGAGTTGAATTATGCCAAGAGGTTAGGGTTAGGGTTAGGTAATGTTAAGGACGCACCGTTGATGGGGAATTTGGAGAGTCCGTACGAACAGGTTAATGCGTTTTATGGGTATTGGTTAGGGTTTGTGACGGTGATGGATTTTGCATGGGTGGATGAGTATGATGTGATGAGTGGGCCGAATAGGAAGTCGAGGCGGTTGATGGAGGAGGAGAATAAGAAGATTAGGAAGCGGGCGAGGAGGGAGTATGTTGAGACGGTTAGAGGGTTGGCGGAGTTTGTTAAGAAGAGGGATAAGAGGGTTATTGATATGCAGGTGAAGAGGAGTGAGGAGATGGAGAGAAGGAAGGAGGAGGAGAGGGCGAAGAAGGCGGAAATGGCGAGGTTGAAGGCGGAGAGAGCGAGGGTTTATGTGGAGCCGGAGTGGGCGAAGGTGGAGGGTGAGGTGGAGGATGAGGGAGTTGAAGAGGAGGAAGAAAGTGCGAGGAAGAATGAGTTGTATTGTGTGGCGTGTGGGAAGAAGTTTAAGAGTGATAAGCAGTGGAAGAATCATGAGCAGTCGAAGAAGCATAAAGATAAAGTGGCGGAGTTGAGGGAAGCTTTTGGAGAAGAAGATCAAGATAATGATGATGATGACGATGACGATGAGGTTGATGATGGAGATGTAGATGGGTTTGTGTCGGTCGATGAGGTTGAAAAGCTAAAAGAACGATTTGAAGGTGTTGAAATAGAGAAGGAAGAAAAGGGTGATGATGATCAAGAAAGCCAATCAGAGGAGGAGTTCGTTGATGTTGATAATGGCGGAAAGGGAGTGGATGATAATGATGAAGAAGAAGAAGATGATGATGAGAATAGTGTTTTAAAAGCAATGTTAAACAACAGAAAAAATCTTGGATCAATGAGGAAGCCGAAGAAAGTTTATGTTGAAGCTGAAGTCGAAGAGGAGGTGGACTTGATGGAGTACAATAATAGGAAAGTTAGAAGAAAGAGGAGGGCCAGGAAAGAAACCGCTAAAAGAGATGAAGATGATGAAGAACAAGAAAGAATTGACAAGTCTGAGGTAAGTGGTAAAGCTGAGGTGGATGAGAAATGTGAGGACGGTTTACACACCGAGGAACCATCTTGTGCAGACAATGAGAACAATGGCGGAGGAGATGTTGAGCCCGTTGGAAAGAGCAAGGTTCCAAAGCAAGCTCCTGCAGCTAAAGTTACCAATAAAAAGGAGGCGAAATCTAAAGCGAAAAATCCCCCCAAAGGAAAGAAGCAGAAGGTATAACGGCTATCACTTAAAGATTTATGTTAACATAGTTTATGAATTTGTACAATAGTTTGGTCTAAAATCATATGCTATGTCGTTTTTTATTACAGGCAACATCAAGAAATACTGGGAATGAATGTGATACTTGCGGAGTAGACTTTGATTCAAGGTATGAGGTTAAGATTTTATGTGTTGCATGCCTCTTTATTTGCTGGCAGTTGGGCTTATTATGGTTGCTTATCTGACAGGACCAAATTACATAAACATTTGAATGAAACGGGTCATGCTACAATCAAATCGCGTTGACAATAAGTCAAAAGAACTTGTTGATGTTACTCTCTTATGAGGATTCTAGGGGCTTGAATGGTATCAGTTTTGTTTACAGTTATACCCTTTGATACAGTAGGATTTTATTTATTGGTGATAGTAACAGAAAAAAAAAATATGCTAAAAGAATTAGAGTTGTATTGAATTGATATGGAGGATAAATTGTTATTTGTTATGAAAGGGTAATTGTTCCCCTTTTTAATTACATGTATGCTATATCTATCTGTCTCTATTATTTGTTCTGATTAGTACATCTCAAACCAAAAATTCACAACATTCATGATCAGACAAATATGTGAAGCAAACTCAAAAAAATGCATGTATTGTTAAGTATAAACCAAACATGTGTAATAAGTGGTAGGCATTAGTACTAACGGTTATGTTGTTTGTAGTAACGGTGTTAGTACTAACAGCATTAACTTCTTCGTTTTTTCCCTTTTTTTAAACAACTCAACGATGGCGCCATTAGTACTAACGGCGTTAGTACCAAAGGCTTTAGTTACTACTAACGGCATAAACGTTAGTACAAACGGCGATACTGTTAGTACTATTCTGAATTTATACCATCAAAACGTAAACTGAAATTTATACCAACTCGAATCTAGACAAAAGTTACGTCAAAACATAGACCTATAGTTTGGAGTACTGATAACCGAATACCAGAGTAGCATAAAGGAATTACATAACTTGATTTCTTAACTCCAGTTAGGTTCAATCATAAAACTAAACTGATAACAGGTTTTCCAGTTTCAAACCAAACCATAAATACTCCCAAGTCCTAACAAACAAAAGCACAAAGTCAGAACCAAGTTACAAAAATAGAAGTTGTCATTTGACTTGAGAAAGTCAAAAGCATTAATCTGAGTTGAGAAATGGGGGCTACTAGGACAAGTTCAAGCAACATTTTTTAAATAATATATACAAATGATTTTGAGGTTGCAATCATAACGGTTTAGAAGCGGCTTCCTGTATATAAGCAACAGCTTCATCTTCTGGCAGTTGTTTCCCCTGTACAAGTCCTCTAACCAAGGTGTCTGCATATTCTTTAGCTGGTGCACAAATTGGTATCTTCCCAGATTTAAATCCCTCAACATGAGCATGAGTGCACCTAAATTTGAAACCAATTTGTTCTAAAATCCTGAAGAACAAGAAGATGTAAATTTTCTAGGAAAAAGAGCTTACGTCATTGTTAGGATTGGAATGTCATTCTCCTTCCCTAAGTAAACGACATTATGGTACCAACCATCCTGCACGAAACCAACATTCGGTTAACATTTGTAGTTTTGGACTTGAAAACCATTTTGACCCTTGAAAGTAAACTCAAATAAGTTTTAGGGCTGTACCTTGAGAGCTTCCAAAGAAACATTCTTTTCATATTCAATCGAATCTAAAACATTCAGGTCAAAGAAAGGAGAGGTTGTGTCCGTACAGACATTTTCCTGAAGCAGAACATCATTAAACTGCTCGAGACTGCATATATTGACAGATTAGAATCAATGTGGATGAATATATGAATATATAAAAAATAAAATAAAAAATGTGAATTAATTTCAAGGTAACTTACGTGATCCTATAAAGGCACATAAAGGTTTTTTCCTTATTGTTAGTTTCAGGATTAAGAAAAGCAACACCCCCAGGACCCCAAGTAGCTGTACTCTCTCGACCAAAGAATAAACGGTGAGGAACCGTCTTCCACATGACCTCCTTTGGCTTTGTTTTATCCACGGCCCTCGACATGGCTTTTTCATGCCTTCTGCCTGTAAATTATGTTAAAACAATGGATAAAAGGATAACTATACTTCTGAATAATGATGGTATGAAACTTATTTTATTGAACAGTTTTGACGATTCATGAAGCTGTTTTACCTGGCCACCTTGTATATAACAAAGGAATCTTGACTCGCTCATGTTTGATCCAAAAGAGGCATACCAAACATGAATATTTGATAACTCAGATCTCCAGGCTTGAGAAGAAGTGGCCATGACTGTATCCAGATTTAGTTCCAACTTATTAGATTAAAAAAATAAATAAAGTTAAAGAGTATCGGAAGCGGATTGGAGAATTTAACCAGCACCATCGACATCTTTCCTAAGATTCAGTTTTGAGAGTGGTATGGTAACATCCTCTTCAAGATCCCCAGATAATGTATTTGGAACATCCTCGTATTCATCTTCTGATTGCGAGCTATATATCTGAAACCACATGGTGGAAAGAAAATACCCAATTTTCAAGCTAAATTTGACAATAATTATAAGAATCCCATACAAAGAATAAAGTAGAATTCCAAAACTACCACCTGAAGTTGAGGTGTTACTTTAGTTGTCAGCTCCTCAGGCAATTTATCTGCTAGTATTGGCCAAAATGCACTTAATTCCTCACGAACCTGAACAAATGTAAAGTATGCATCAGAATGACAAATATTATTATTCATAAGAATGAGGAGATGCTGAAAATTTCCCAAATGGGTAAATCCATGGGCACTGGATCTTACCGCCTTGATCACTCTCCATGTGGATTCAAATGGGTAAAACTCAACAGATTCGGCAATAGGTTTGTCTTCTAGCAACATTTCCACACAAGCAAGTACTGAATTTGCTAATGAGTTAAGATTGTATCCTCCTTCTAGTGCCATTATAATCTTTCCACTGCTAAACTTCATCAGCTAGACAAATCACCAAACACCAGAAATACCGTTAAAATACATGTTCCAGGAAGTTATGTTTTACTTCAATGGGAACCTTTCACTCTTATATATCAAGTAATATTAAGAACATACTATTCATGTAATCATGTAAAACTGGGAATACATTCCTAGATTATTGAACGCTAACCTTTTTCAACAGTATAGAATAACCATGTGGCGTGATACGGCAGCCTCCAAGAGGATCATTAATGGCTGTTCAAGGACACGATTCAGATTTTCATTCAACTATGGACAATTAAAGGAACACGCAAAGTTTCACACACACACGCACACATGTATATGTATTATGTTCTCATTGACAGTTGGTAGAGCTGACCTGCATCAAATCCTGCTGAGATTATTACTATGTCAGGGTTAAATTCTCTTGCAACTGGAATTAATATATGGTCCCAAACAGCAATATAATCTGCATCCCCACACTGACCATTCTCCCATGGAACATTTATATTATATCCAGCACCAGGTCCCTCACCAATCATGATGTGTGAACCATCATCACCGGTAGGATAAAAACTCCCATACTCATGCCTGCACGTTTGAAGTGTATTCTATAAATAAGCATGACAGAAATAGGTTTTAAAAACAAATATTAGAATTAAGTAAGAAAAGGAAAACAAGTATTTTACCTGTGAACTGAGAAGAACAGCACTCGCGAGTCTTTCCAGAACATCTTTTGAGTACCATTTCCGTGATGAACGTCCCAATCAACAATCAGTATCTTGTTGATGCCTAATTCCTAAAACAGAACAAGATTTAACTTACTTAACGATGAATTATAGTCATGTGCACACACGTTAACAATACAAAAACACATAGCACTCACTTTTTGGTTAAGAAGAAAGCTTGTTGCAATTGCAACATTGTTAAATAGACAGAATCCCATTGGTTCATTTTCTTCGGCGTGATGTCCAGGAGGTCTGACAATAGCAAAGGCAGAGTTAAGTTCCCCTTTCGCAACTTTCTCAGCAGCCTGTTGAACACATCTTTCATTAATAATTTACAGTCAAATAAAAGACACCATATAACATTTATTTACAAACATGTAACAAGATTAAACAACAAAACATGTATTAGAGCCTCTCACCTCAAGCACAGAGCCAGCGGCAAGATACGCAGATTCTGATGAACCTTCATTGAAATGAATTGAATTGTATCTGGCAGCCACCCTGTTCCTTTTCGAGCCATCTTTTTGGAGCTTATAGTCTTGATCAGATTAATGTGATTACTAGTATGAACTGCAGCTATATATTTGTCTTCCACTTCTTTCGCATCAAAGACCATGCATCTGAAACACAAGTTAGCAAACATTTAAAGAATCACTACAATAACAAGATAGGTTTCTAGTCTTCCCCTAAAAAAAGTAATCTTTCCATAGTACAAAAGTTAAAAACTTAAGAATCAAGACTCCAATAAAATTATTAATCAAATTAAAAAAACTATTACTAGAAATGAAGCTTCTTAGTATCTGACCTCTTATCAAGTAATCATACTAACCAAGAAAAGATTTATATAGACATACATCATAGTTGTTAAAAGCCATCGCCTCTTGCGCCTAGGCCCATTTTTTAGGCGAGGCGATATATTTGCGCTTTGAGTTGAGGAAATTGCGCTTTAATTCTCCAGGTGATGGTTTAGGCGCAAATTTCAGCTAGATTCCCAAAATCCGGAGAGTTTCCAGCCAAATTTGTTAAAATTATGGCTAGATTTCATCCAGATTTCTACTTCTATCTAAAGAACACTACTTCTATACACTAATAGATCAATATTTTAAAACTTTTGATACTAACTAGATGAAAAATAGTATTATTTTAATACACTTTTACTTTATTTTCTTGTTCGTTTTTTTTTATCTCAGGCCCTCACTTTTTTTTGCGCCTAGGCCCTAGCCGAGACCTATGTGCCTAGCGCCTTTGATAACTATGTCATACATAATATGAAATATAATAATTTGGAAGATTAACAAGACGAAAGATATCCTATAGAGCCAAGTAAAAACACTGGCAATATCATCATCATCATCATCATCATCATCATCATCATACTCAGTTAATCCCACCTATAGCAAAGCTATAAAAAAACACTGGCAATATAAAAACAAAATTTATTCATTATTAAAAAAAAAACAGCACAGTAAAGCCAGCAAGACCATAACTTGAATCAAACAACAAAGGTAAACCAAATCAAATCCAAATAAAAACAAAGATTAAGTCTAATAATGCATATATTTCCACTACTAAGTGCAGTATAGTACAGTTATGTTTTCAGAAGTAAAATAGAGACTAAAAATGCATATATTCAACTAAAATTGACTAAAAATGTAAAATAATTGACTAAAATGCATACAATTCCACCAAACAATAAATCAGCTACAATTTCAACTACCTAACCCTACAATCACACTAAAACAAGCTTAAAAGTACATAAACTCAACGTATTGAGTGTGTAAAAGAAGTAACCTTTGTTGAATTCCAGCAGAGGTGAGTTTGTTCCAAATAGCACGAATACGATCAGGGTTTTCTGGATGAGGTTCGCCTCTAGGTGTTGAATGCTTGCACATCCTTTCATCGTAGACCAATCCAACACGACGTCGTTCTACCGGTTCAGTTCCATTGATGTGATCAGGCGGAAACTCCATTGATTGACGCAGAACGATGAAGAGACGAAAGTGTGAGGTTTAAAATTTGAAACAAAAATGTGAAAGATTTGATGTTAAAAAGCAAACCCAAGTACTTGATGATTGACTTTTTGTTTCCATACTTTGACCACACAAATTTTGGGATATATAAGTCTCCTAGCGGGGACGGGTATCCGGATAAGTTTCTGGTGAAGTCTAGTTCGTGATAAAATGTCATATGTAGGTCATGGATTTTATCACAATGAATCTTTGGAGCTTGGGCGATGTCTGTTATCATGGGCGTGGATGACCTTTTGCATATAGGTGTAACCGGATAATCAGACTTTATTGAACGTTAAAAAATGTTATTGATAAGCTTGTGAGGTTATATTATAATAAAACCTATGATAAACATCCAAAATTTACATGTGGTTGTTACTAACTAGTACTTTTGAAGGTAAATTATTTGTGGGGATATTATCTAAAATCCAAATGCAATGTTATGGAATTACGGATGCTATGGGTGTAAGTGGGTGTAAATGAGTCAAAAGTTAAAAGAGTTAAGAGTAAGTTTGTTTGATCGGAAGCTAAAAGTTGAAGGTTGAAATGAGCTTGACTGATAGAGTGTAAGATTTAGTTTGATAAAAAGTTTAAGCCGTGCTTTATATGTTGGAATTGATTTGACTTACGAACCTAGCAAACTTATTATTTATATAAACATACATGGTATATAATTTACATTATAAACACAATCTTCAATAGTGTCTATAAAAGGTGCTTGTCATTGTAGATTTGTTGTCACCTAGAGAGGTGTAAGATCAGGGGCGGATCTATGTGGGTGTCAGGGGATGCCTGAGATACCCCTCAACTTTCTTGACGAAGAGCAAATTTTTATTTTGTTTCTCCGTGTTTTTTGTGTGGGATACCCCTGAACAAATGTTAGGATACCTTAGGTCACTCTAAACTTAAAGGAAAAACAAAATAAATGGATTTTAAAGTTTCCGATATGTGAATGACAGTCCGGTGAGCTGTTGGAATGTATAATCTGTAGAACGAGAAGAAAGAAGACAAATGTACAGTAAGTTGATATGTTATTACTTTTGAATTAAATAGTTAAAAGTTTATTATGGGCCTATAAAACTCAGAGTCTGGCCCAATTATAAAATTGAAAACCTATTTTATTGTTTTTTTCTTTTAGTTACTAGGAAAAGTTTTTTATAAATACTTCAAAAGTCCGTCTGACCGACCTACACTTCTATGATGATTGTCAAGCCACAAATTATCTATCAGTCATTGTTTCACCATTTAATTACCATCACGCATATTATATTTCGTTTCTTTTTTCTTTTTCTAAGTTTTAATTGTTATTCTAATAAACAATTACGAGTGGAATATCAAGTGAAATATGTGACCTTGCTGGCTTGCTCTTCTAATGATAAAAACCATAATGATCTTTTTTCCTTTAGTTTATCGGATGTTAAAGCTAAAGATGTCAAGACGGATTTGCACAATCGAATGAGCGATGATTATTTGAACAATGCTCTAGTTTGTGTGGTCAAAAGAGAAACATTTGACAAAGTAACATATGATGTTCTAATGGCTCAATTTTAAACTTCAAAAAAGCCGAATGGGAGAATCTATTAGGTATATGTTTAACTTTATTATTATTACCATGTTTTTTATTTACATTGTATGAATGTATGGTAAAATAAGCTGAGATACCCCTGAACTTTTTTCCTAGATCCGCCACTGTGTAAGATACCCAACAAACAACACTACAAGTCAAAAACGTGGTATTGCCCGGTTGGTGAGCTAACAAACAAAATCATGTGCGCGTCATCAGCCGTATAAATGTTTAACAAGTTTGAGTTAGAGAAATATATATAGGATTATGTAAACCATTGTTTATCAAGTTTGAGGTAGTAATTTACTAATGTTGCATACTTTATTCAGATATGTATAATAAAACCAATAATCATATTTATTTTATCAATATACTTCCAGTTGTATATACCTTATAAACTTATCGTTTTAATACTTCTAGAAATTGAAACATGTTAGTTAAATATTATTCATAGATGCTCATAAAGCCATAATCCAATTTTCTTTCTAAAGGAGGCCCCTGTGAACTTCTTCTCGAATCCAGCAGAAGGGAGATCCACCCTACGACCAGCAGATCTCCTTGTCTTTGGGTGGGCCGGGGGGAAGCATGCTTGTGTTGACCTGACGGGTGTATCTCCCCTAGTTGGGTTAAGGGATAGTGGCTTCGTAGCAGGGCAAGCGGTGCGGAAAGCAGAGGCAAAGAAGGTAGAAAAACATGTTAAAGCCTGCGAGGAGAACCAACACGTTTTTGTACCATTGGCTTTTGATACCTTTGGCTCATTGGCACCAGAGGCTACCCGTTTCTTGACCAGGGTACAGCGGGTTATTCATAGTAGTGTCTCGGCTTCGGGTGGGCAGGGTTACGTTTTTAGTAGATTAGGATTTGCTATTCAGAAAGGGTTAGCGGCGCAGCTTGTTGCCCGTCTGCCTGTTATCTTAATGTAATTTTCTTTGTCCGGGAATGAAAGATTATTAATAACTTAAAAAAAAAAAATTAAGGTTCTTTTAAAAAAATAAACCAAGGACCTCTCAAAAACATTTCAAAATACAAAGTTTTTACCATGTCACATCTCACAAATTGTTTGTGGTCCAAGCATCAAATGCATTGAACAAAATTGCATGCTTTTGAAAGCCAGACCGGCCGGTTGGACAGTCTAAACCAGAAACTATAAGCAATAATTACAGTCAACCCATGGCCTGACCACCGTAGTGATGTTCCAAGTGAAGATTAAAAATACAGAAAGAAGATTCGAGTAAAAGAACCACAATCAATCATAGGACTCGACTGTGTAACGACAGCCCTACCTGTCGATATTTTGTTTAAAAAACCAACAAGACAAATGAACAAGTCAAACAAAAATGAATTTTCACTAAGGTTTGTTTACTATCATCAAAAGCCTTGAGTAACTGAAGTGGTTGCAAGTTGCAATACATAATTAACCAAAAAGATATCATTTACAAAACTTCCCACACTTGTATAAATATCGAACACTCAGCCTGTTGTTTCATTTTTTGCAGCCTCTTGAGCTTCGGCTTTGGGTTAGGCTTTGAACTGCTGACAAGATTTGTTCCAATTGTTGCCCTTGTTCAGAAATAGCAGATGCAATCTTAATCACACTATCCTTAATTCTGTGCATGCTATCCTCAATTCCGTGAATCTCAGACTTGAAGCGGTGAGTCTCAGACTTGAGGCGATCAATAGACACAGACAATGGCAATGTATCAGAAGTTATGCCCCTCTGTGATGCGGCAGTAACTTGATCTGCATTAAGGAATTTCGGATGCAAATCCGAGAATTTAACCTGCATCATAAACATCGTCATTATTTCAGTTTTCAAAATCCTCTGATAATGTGTTATTTGGACCATCGTCAAATTTATGTTCTGATTGTGAGCTATGTATCTGGAACCACCGCCACACAGTGGAAGAAAAATACGCAGGTGCTTAAATTAAATTTCACGATTATGATAAGAAAGTCTTCGGAAAAATAAATGAAATAATATAAAAAGAAAGTAGAAATTTAAAACTGCCACCTGAAGCTCAGGTGCTACTCTATGGTCCAACTCCTCCGGCGACTTGTCTACTAGGATTGGCCAAAATGCACTTAATTCCTCGCGAACCTGAACAAATGTAACGTGTGCATAAGAATAACAAATGTTATTATGCATAACAAAAAAGAATTTTTGAAAATTTCCCAAATGGATACATCCATAGGCTGATAGGCGCAGGATCTTACTGCTTTGATCACTCTCCATGTGGATTCAAGTGGATAAACCTCAACGAATTCAGCAATATGTTTATCTTCTAACAACACTTCTATACAAGCAAGTACGGAATTTGCTAAAGAGTTGAGATCGTATCCTCCTTCTAATGCCATGATAATCTTCCCCCCGCTAAACTTCATCAGCTACACAATACACCAAACACCAACTATCGCCTTTAAGTATCCGTTCCAAGAAGATGTTTGTTTTACTTCAAAACAAAGGAACCCTTTCCCCACTTCTATATCAAGAGCACGCTTAAGAATACAATTCAGAATTTCATTTAACTATGTATAAATATTATGTTCATCGACAGTTAGTATATCGGACCTGCATCAAATCCTGCTGAGATTATTATTATGTCAGGGTTAAATTCAGTTGCGACAGGGATTAATATACGGTCCCAAACAGCAATATAATCTGCATCCCCACAGTGATCATTCTCCCAAGCAGAGGCGGAGCCAGGATTTCAAAATAATGGGGGCTTAATTAGATTCTTTAAACTAGTACTAAAAAAAATCGAACATAATAAACTATTATTAATAATGGAGAGTGGAGTGAACCTTAAGGAAGGCTTTATACAAAAAAGAAAAGAAAAAAAAGGATATAGTTGAGTGGGCCTTAAGGGGGGCTTGGTACAAAAAAAGAAGGATATAGTAGAGAGTGGAGTGGACCTTAAGGGGGGCTTGATACAATTTTATTGAATATGGACTATAAAAACTTAATTAAAGTTGAGTCATTGGGGGAGGCTGGACACCCCATGGTCCCTCCCCTCCCTCCGCCACTGCTCCCAAGGGACATTTATATTGTATCCAGCACCAGGTCACTCACCGATCATGATGTGTGAACCATCATCACCGGTAGGATAAAAACTCCCATTCTCGTGCCTGCACGTTTGAAGTATACTCTATTAATAAGCATGACAACGTGATTATATGCTTTACAAACATATAGGAGACCGAGTACCAAAGTAAATCGTGTATTATACCTGTGAACATCTTTTGAGTACCATTTCCATGATGTACGTCCCAATCAACACTTAGTATCTTGTTGATACCTAATTTCTAAAACATAACAAGATTTAAACATACTTAATGATGCATTACAAACATATATACACATTTTAACGATACAAAAACACATTATAGCTCTGACTTTTTGGTTAAGAAGAAAGCTGGCTGCAATTGCAACATTGTTAAACAGGCAGAATCCCATCGGTTCACTTTCTTCAGCATGGTGTCCAGGAGGTCGAACAATAGCAAAGGCGGAGTTAAGTTCCCCTTTTGCAACTTTCTCAGCAACCTGTTGAGAACATATTTCATTAATACTTACACAAGTAAAATAAAAGATGACATATAACATTTATTTACAAATATGTATCGGAGCCTCTCACCTCAAGCACGGAACCAGTAGCCAAATAGGCAGATTCGGATGAACCTTTGTTAAAATATATTGAATCATATTTATTAGCCACTCTGTTTCTTTTTTTAGAAGCCATCTTTTTAGAGCTAATAGTCTTGATCAGATTAATGTGCTTGTTAGTATGAACTGCAGCTACATATTTGTCCTCAACTTCTTTGGCATGAAAGACCATGCATCTGATATACAAGGTAACTCATTAATACATCACAAACATGGGCCCTTAAGAATTATTGAAGTGAACCCACAATAAGGCTATCCGTAACCGACTAACGCCCATGCCATGTGGCATGTGCTGCCGGAATTACTAGCGTTAAACACCGATATGGTATCGGCATTAGGTTGTGTGTAGTGGGCGTTATAGGGGGGCAATTGAGATTTATGGAGCCCTATAAAGCCCTCTACACTGCCCCCTTGGGCTTTATGGGGCATTATGGGGGAAGGGCTATTTAACAAAAAAAACAATTTTATAATATTATTTTTAATCAATTTCTACACCCCTCTTTTCTACACCCAATTAAATAATAATATTTTAATCCTCATTGAGCTACGTAAGCTCCTCACTCACTACACACCTATTTTACATAAAGCCTTATAAAGCCCCTCATCTCACTTTATTAATATTTTAATTCATAAAGCCAGATGGAGCACCATAAAGCCCTCCCACTACTACAAGTACACTTGGAGTGTGTGAAAGGATGGAGTGTGAGGCCCTTCACACTGTGGTGGGCCTAATGAAATCAACCAATCAAATCCTCTAAAAGTTTTTTATTTATTTCATTTAAATTTTATTTTAATGGGTAGCGAAAACTTGTGATACATTTAAATAACGGCTGATGATACCCATTTTCCCCGATGATGAAAATTGTCCAGTCTGTCGCAAAGCATGCCTTGATAAGTATGGGGAACATGCGTTACATTGTAAGGAATTGCCAGGGTTTAAATATCGGCACGATTTTGTCCGGGATGCTTTGGCAGACATCCTTAGAAGAGCGGGGATCTCCGCAAGAAAAGAGGCGTCGGTTAATTTTCTCACAGACCCCGCGGAGGGGAGGTCCACCTTGCGCCCATCAGACTTCTTAGTTTTTGGTTGGGAAGGTGAGAAACATGCATGTGTTGATCTTACCGGGGTGTCCCCCTTTGTTGGGCTTCGGGATAGTGGGTTTGTGGCCTGGCAAGCGGTCATGAGAGCTGAATCCAAGAAAGTGGAAAAGCATGCTAAAGCATGTGAGGATAATCAGCATGTTTTCGTTCCCTTGGCCTTCGATACGTTCGGTTCCTTGGCACCGGAGGCGGTGCGGTTTTTGTCTCGGGTTCAACGAGTAGTGCACAACTAATAGAATATAAGAAGAATATGCTAATTTGTATTTATAGATAATATTTTGTAGAATTGTATGGCTCAATTGATCTCCATTCATTCATTGATATTGTTAATATATACAAATACAATCCCTCGTATTAGGGAAGAGATAATTACAAAGATAGCTACAAAATATTATCTATAAATACAAATTAGCATATTCTTCTTATATTCTATTCTCCTGCAAATGGATCGGCCCAGTCCTATGCAGCCGGGTATTCTCCTACTGACATCGCTCAGGCCCTCTACAACCTGGCACTTCAAAACAATGACTCCTCTTGGACCATGGACACCGGTGCGTCAGGTACAATGTCTCCTCAATTTGATAAGTTTCCGTCTATTTTTAATTCTGGCATTATTCGCAACATTATTGTTGGGAATGGTAAAACCATTCCGGTGTTAGGACAAGGCAACATTACCCTACCACCACCATTCCCACCATTCAAATTAAATAATGTCCTATATGCCCCTAACCTAGTTAAAAACCTAATTTCTGTACGTCGTTTTACCACTGACAATCAACTAACTGTTGAATTTGACCCCTATGGTTTTACTGTGAAGGACCTACAGACCAGGAAACCTATCCTACGATGCAATAGCTCGGGGGATCTCTACACGCTTAGCCCATCCAACATCACCAACCTCAACACCGCTTCCACTTATGCAGCAATATCTCAAGACATATGGCATCAACGGCTTGGCCACCCAGGCCCAGCTATTTTGCAAACTTTAAAAACTTCTAGCTCTATTTCTTTTGGTTCTTTGAAAAATAATGTTTGCACTGCGTGTATTTTTGGTAAACATACCAGACTGCCTTTTATTTCTTCTAATACTCGTACGTTAATGCCATTTGATCTTGTGCATAGTGATGTATGGACCTCCCCTATAATTTCTAGTGGGGGTCACCGATATTATGTATTATTCTTGGATGATTTTACAAATTTTTTGTGGACCTACCCATTAACCCATAAATCTGATGTCTTTACCGTTTTCACCAAATTTCACACATTTGTCCAAACCCAATTCAATACCAAAATAAAACAACTCCAATGTGACAACGGGGGTGAATATGCCAACCATCAATTTCAAAAGTTTTTTAACACCAATGGCATGCACTTCCGTTTCTCATGCCCCCACACCTCTTCCCAAAACGGTAAAGCTGAACGAAAAATCCGCACCATAAATAACCACATGCGCTCCATACTTGCCCACTCCTCAACACCAAACACCTACTGGCACCATGCCCTTGAAACCACCACCTATTTGTTAAATATCATCCCAAGTAAAATTCATAATTTTCAAACCCCCACCCAACGATTATATAATTGCCTACCTACATATGACCACCTTCGGGTGTTTGGTTGTCTGTGTTATCCCCTCATACCACACACCACCATTCACAAACTTGCCTACCGCTCCTACCCATGTGTCTTCCTCGGGTACCCACCCAACCACCGGGGATACAAGTGTCTTGACCTCAAAACCCGTACCATCACCATCAACCGTCATGTCATCTTCGATGAAACTATCTTTCCTTTTTCTAAATCCCATAATCCCACCACACATTCATACAACTTCTTAGATGACAGTCCACACCCATCCATTTTTTTCCCAACCACTGGTCCTTCACAAACCATGCCCCTGCCTTCGGACCCACCCACACAAACACCTCCCCCAACTAACCAATCGGCCCAGTATCCCACCACACCCACTTCGGCCCAAATCCCACATACCACTAATACCCAACACCCTGCCCAGTCCACATCTACCCTACCTCCACCTTCAGGCCCAAACACCGCCCATCAGCCCAATACACCTACGACCCACACCTCACCAACACCGGCCCACAACAGCCCAATACCACCTCCACCACCGCCTCCCCCACCCCGCACAGTCACCACCCGGGCCATGTCTGGCATTACCAAACCCAAACGCATATTTAACCTATCCACCACCACTATCTCACCCGTCCCTAAAAACCCAAAAGATGCCTTGTCTAACCCGGAGTGGCACTCTGCCATGCAAAACGAATTTAATGCCTTAATTAAAAACAAGACTTGGGAACTTGTCCCGAGGCGTCCTGACATGCATGTTATTCGTAGTATGTGGCTTTTTCGTCATAAATACAGGTCAGATGGAACTCTTGAGAGATATAAGGCTCGGCTCGTTTGTGATGGCAGAAATCAAGAGGTTGGTATTGATTGTGGTGAGACATTTAGTCCGGTTGTTAAACCGGCTACTATCCGCACTGTCCTAACTTTGGCCCTATCCCAGTCTTGGTCCATCCATCAGTTGGATGTTACCAACGCATTCTTACATGGGAACCTTACTGAGACAGTGTATATGTACCAGCCAATGGGGTTTCGGCACCGCGACTTTCCTGACCATGTTTGCCTCCTCAAGAAATCTTTATATGGGCTCAAACAGGCACCACGGGCATGGTACCAACGCTTTACAGATTTTGTCACATCTATTGGTTTCATGCAGAGCAGATGTGATAACTCTCTTTTCACATATCACCACGGGGGTGACATTGCTTACCTCCTGATCTACGTGGATGATATTATTCTCACCACCTCTTCAGATCCTCTTCGGATGAAACTTATGGGCAGCCTTGCGGCTGAATTTGCTATGAAAGATCTTGGACCTCTCAGTTACTTCTTGGGCATCTCTGTCACCAAGTCTGGTAACTCTATGTTTCTCTCTCAGCAATCTTATGCACTAGATATTGTGAGTCGAGCAGGTATGGATACTTGTAACCCAGTGGCTACACCCGTTGACACCAAACCAAAGCTTAGTGCTTCATCCAGTGTCCCATTTGATAACCCCACTCTCTACAGAAGTCTAGCAGGTGCTCTTCAATATCTGACTTTTACACGCCCAGATATCAGTTATGCAGTTCAACAGATATGTATTCACATGCATAATCCTACTACTGATCACTGGAACGCGTTGAAGCGTATCATCAGATATATTCGAGGGACAGCCGAGTTTGGTCTCACTCTGACTTCCTGTCCTACCATTTCTCTACGGGCTTATACAGATGCGGATTGGGCTGGTTGCCCAGACACTCGCATGTCGACTTCGGGTTATTGTGTTTACATGGGTCCTAATCTTCTTTCTTGGTCCTCTAAGAGACAGACAACCATCTCTCGTTCTAGTGCAGAAGCAGAATATCGAGCAGTTGCTAATGTAGTCGCAGAAATATGTTGGCTTCGCAATCTTCTCTTGGAACTTCGTAGACCGCTGTCATCGGCCACCTTGGTTTACTGTGACAACATTAGTGCCATTTACCTGTCCAACAATCCGGTTCAACATCAGCGCACTAAACACATTGAGCTCGATATCCACTTCGTACGCGAGCACGTTCAACGCGGTACCATTCGGATTCTACATACACCGACTCGTTTACAGATTGCCGATATCTTCACCAAAGGTCTCCCTCGCGTCTTGTTTGATGACTTTCGATCCAGTCTCAACATTCGCCCACCTCCTGTATCGACTGCGGGGGTGTAATAGAATATAAGAAGAATATGCTAATTTGTATTTATAGATAATATTTTGTAGCTATCTTTGTAATTATCTCTTCCCTAATATGAGCGATTGTATTTGTATATATTAACAATATCAATGAATGAATGGAGATCAATTGAGCCATACAATTCTACAACAACAACTTTTCCACCCCCCCCCCCCAAGGGCGGGGTTTTATTTTTAGCAGATTGGGATTTTCTATTCAAAAAGGGGTGGCGGCACAGCTTGTTGCCCGCCTACCTACCATCCTTATGTAATTTACTTTTTTTATCAATGGAAATTTTAATTAAAAAAAATTACACACTAAAGGTGATAAAAAATGAGTGTGAGCTCATGTCTGCGGCAGCCAACACTTTATGACATGACAGTGAACGGATTAAACCATTACACATAGCCTAATAAGTTCAAGGACGTTGAACCGGACCCCCCACGGCCCGACCGGCCAAACAAACCGGCAAAAAATTCAGAAAATAAAAATAAAATGTGAAAATTTTCGGTTCAATCCCCTTTTAACCCAGTCCGACCGCCGGTTTGCCGGCCCAACCACCGGTTCGGTCTGGGTCTGAAAACACTAGGTAAACCCCTTGTCCTGTAGTTGTACTTTCGTGAAAGGTCACAAGTTCTATTCCCACTAGCGCCGTTTTTCTTTTGCTTTTTTTCTTTTTTCCTTTTAATATTAGACACAGGGGCAGATTTAGGCCTTTTGGGTGGGTTCCCGGGAACCCACTCGATTTATAAATTATAGTGTTAATATATACAAAAAAGTGGGAAGGAACCCGTAAGATAATATTTGAGGAACCCAGTTGTAAATGTTGAAAGTGGTTGAAACCCTTCCTAACAATTGAAAGGTTCCCGGTTCGATTCGCCTTTTTTTGTTTCGTTTTTTTAATTCAAAACCTAGGGTTTTTAGTTTTTAGCCAAACCCCACTCCTCCTCCTCCTAAGTTCAAACAAACAAACAGACAGCAAACAACTCAACCATCCCCTCCAAAGTCCTCTCCAACCCCCTCCTCTACTAAAAATCCTAAACACACATCTCTTACCTCGCTCTCTATCTATATTTAAGTTTCCACAACTCTCGATCCCTTTCGATTATTATTATCATATTTTATGCTTTCCTTTATTATCCATATCGATTATTATTATTCATTTACTGAATACTAATAATGATAATCTATTTGTTACTTGTCCTTTTCAAAAGGAGTAGTTCTGTTTGTAAATGTAGTATTAAAATTAGATGAATACCCAAGTTCTATCACTACTGTCAGTTTTCCAATTGCTGCTGTTTGATATTACTTTTATACATGATCCATCATCCATTGATTGTAGCCAAAGGATTAATCTGAGTTGTTCATTTGATCTACTATCACACATATCTTTACCCTTTAGAATCTAGACTTCAGGTTATAGTAATTTGGAGTTATTCAGGCCTTGAGACAGTAAAGAGTTATTTACATCTTTAAGTTTGAGCTAAAGAGAATATATCTATATGTTTCAATAGGCTTTCGGTTGAATAGTTTTGCCATCACCATGTTTTCTTCTTACTACCTTATCTATATGTTTCAGCGCTACCTCAGCCATATGATAAGAATTTAGTACCTACAACAAACAACAACTAAATATATACACAAAAAGATATTAGATCATGCAAAAAAGGGTCCAAAAATTAGTTTAGAGCTAAATCAAATATATACACGTCAGCCATATGTTTGTTTTCTGACCCGACCTGAAAATACGTTTGGTTGTGAGAAATTTAACCAACAAAAAAAGGAACCCATAGAAAAAAAATCATGGATCCGCCACTGATTGCGAAACACACAAATAATGAAAACGAACGTTTTTGAAACTTAACTGGAATCTTCTTGTCAGATGATATCGAAGTTATTCAAGGAATAAAAGTCTTTGTACAAATGTTTCCTTTGAGTATATTCACCTTCAATTAAACGCCTGACAAATTTAGTAATTCTTAATCTAATATAACTTCACAAACCATTATGTTGATCAATACTACACACCAACATTACTGGGATACCCACCTTGAGCACTAATCGATGAATAGGCAATCCAGTTTTTTAGACCATTAAGAACTCCAGTGAGCATAAATTCCCTTGTGATACACGGGTAAACAATATAACTTGTATGAGACATAAAAATATAATAAATTTAAAGAAAAAGAAATCGCATATGAAATTTAAGAAAAAAAAAAGAAAATTAAAATTACAATTCACAGAAACATAAAGTAATCATGTCTCTAAATACCCGTTTTGTGAAGCTAGCTGTCGCAATCGAGGAATATCCTGTTTGTCCCCTCTGCTCTCGTCTGTTGGCGCCTGCAGAGTGGGTGCACATCCGTGAACTCTGATTGGCCAGGCGTCACTATCGAATTGTCCTCGATGTTGGCTCTGCCACAACCGTTAGTGGAGTTCAAGGATTCATGGAATCGTTGCACGCGATTTGTCAGCCGACCCTACCATGCGTACTTCTGTCCTCTCTGCCATGACCGTTAGTGGGGCAGACACCTAGTACGCTTATGTGTATTTTTTGATTGGCCACACGTCGCTGTCGCTTACTCCGGTCATGAGTTGTCATCGTGCGTGTTACTTCTTACGCGCTTGGGCTTGGTCCATGTATAGGTTCTGGCCCATATCCCATTAGATGTTCTTCATATAAAAAAACACTTAATTATTGTAATTCAGTAGCTCATTATGTTTTATTTTTTACCCTTAACGCTTCCAAACCAAGTGTTTAACTCGATTCTAAAAACTTGAAACTCGACATCCAAATGGAAGTTGATCGTGCTTCATTTCAAACTCAAGCTCGATGAATTAACACACACTTTCGTCGGCTTAACTAGAATTTCATGAATCTTTTGTTGTGAATATGCAAATTATCATAACTAACCAATGATTTTGATTGTGGTTTGACTTAATTAGACGAGTCAATCAGACCAAAATATACATATGAAAGGGTAAAAATGTAAAACAACATGCTATCATGAATTTTACAAGTTTGTCGTGAATAAATTTGTGATTCACCTGATTCTCTCATTTCATAATTGGCAAATTACACTAAAGTAGCAGCCTAGTAGGTAGACGGACACCAAAACTGCTAAATATTTAAACACTACAAATATTGTGAAAGTTGGAGGGTCGAAATGCAACTACATGGGCAGCCTAATTTAGGGTCAGTCAGCCACCACACGCAACCGACGACCGACGGACGTTTTACAATATCTTGCCGGCGGCAGATCCAGCACCGGTACTCACTATTCATTTCTGATCACTATCAATCAATCTGCAGATTAGTAAGTGTGAGTTACTTCGTGACATTTAGGGTTTTCAATTCTTGAATTGTTGGCCATTTATTCTTATTATTATGTGATTAAACAAACTTTTGGGTGTTTGTTCATTGCTATAATGTTTTGGTATTTAATTATTTAGGATATACCATGCCAATTTTGTCTCATTAATCCATGGTTTTACTAACTTCTCTTGATTTGTTAAATGACAATACTAATTTTAGGCTATTTTCAACATTTTTTAGGTTGTTTATACAATTTTAGGGTATTTTTCAACATTTTTTTAGGTTGTTTACTCAGTATTTTTCTTGATGATGACTAAATCTAGTTGAATGAGGCTGGTTTTCCGTAATTAATCAAAAATCGAGTTAGGTAATGAAACAAGATAAAGGTGATAAATCCTTTAAGTAATAAGTTTAAACATATACCGTGGAGGCGTGGAGTTTGCGAAAGAGTTTGTTGATCCTTTGAACTGTTTTATGTCTTTTTCGTCGTAGATTGAGTTAGTATACTTACCAAGTTACATGTTTTTTCAGGCTATTATTATACTCGAGTTTAAATGAGTAGCGGTTCTACATCTAGCAGCTTAAAAAATGCATTTTCATACTGTGTACAGCAAGTTAGAAACTATGACTACCATCACTACCTCTGCCTTCTTGAACTGCCTGCAAGTATACGTAGGGCCGGGTTTGCTCTCCGTGCGTTTAATGTTGAAACGTCACGAGCGATGGATGTTGCTTCTGACCCGAAAATTGGTCTGATGCGTCTGCTTTGGTGGCAAGATGCTGTTGACAAAATCTTTAAGAATAAAGTTATTGAACACCCTACGGCGCAGGCTCTTGCGTCTGTCATCTCTGAGCAGAAAGTTAGCAAAAGCTGGTTGAAACGGTCTGTTGAGGCGCGTATAAACGATGCTCAAAGGATGTTGATGATATATATCAAACGATTGAAGAGTTGGAGAAATATGCAGAAGATACGTCCTCGACTATTTTGTATACGACTCTTCAAGCAGGTGGTATAACGTCCACTGCTGCAGATCATGCGGCTTCACATACTGGGAAGGCAAGCGGGCTTCTTTTGCTCATTAAGTCGCTTCCTTACCATGCAAACCGTAACCACCAGTTTTCTTATATACCGGTGAAAGTGGCTGAGAAACATGGGTTACTTTTAAAGCATGGTGAGAAAATGGAGATAAGAACAGATTCTCGTGAGAAACTTTGTGAAGCGGTTTTTGATATGGCGTCAACAGCTAATGCCCACTTGCAGAAGGCTCGAGCCTTGGCTGAATCAGTGCCTAAAGAGGCTCGATCAGTTCTTTTGCCTGCTGTGGCTTCACAAGCTATTCTGGATTCTTTGAATCGTGTGGGGTTTGATGTGTTCGATCCCAGGCTGAATCGAGGGATTTTGGGCGTGAATCCGTTAGTTTTCCAGTTAAACTTGAAGTGGCATTCATGGAGGGGTGTGTACTAATGGATGTTTTATAAAGAGACTTTGTTTTGAACCATTTTTTGGTGATCAAATAAGAAAGGCATTTGGTACTAATTATAGAAGGATACTTGAGCATGTTTTGAATGGAGAGCCCTCCAGTTTATTCATTTGTTGTTTATGATATTATGGGATGTAACAAAACATTATTTCATTATTCAAATTGCTACATATCTTATCTATGAATAAACCATCTATTACTTCACATGTTTGGAAGTTGGAACCACAGGTCTATTGGAAGCAGTCTTTCTATCTTTCGGGATAGAGGAAGGGTTTGCCCTCATCCCACGCTCCCTAGACCTTACCATTATGTGTGAGATTTTGCTGCGTGTGGTTGTTTGTTTTTTTGCGTTATCTATACATTAATTGAAAAATACACTTGTCATTAAGATGACTAGATGAGAGATTTGAAAAGCAACTCAAGTTTAAAATACACCAATGTGAGACTGAACGAAAGGTTGAAATAGGTTTGAAAACTCCTTCATAAGCCGGCTAAAACCGAACCGATTACAAACTGAACCACTTTGAGCCAAATCTCAAGGTTGACCGAACCCGAAGCTATTTTAATTCGAAATGGTTTGGCTCAAAAACAGATTCGTGCACCTCTAGGCATGATGGGTAGAGAGTCGTAGAGATGAACAAAAAGACCCGGTTTGGGCCTGGTATGTTTTAAGATTGTAAAAAGATCAAAATTAAATTACCTGACTATGAAGAGTGTGTTAAGACTTAAGACCCTCAATAATTTCCTAATCTAGATAATGTGAGCAACTAAAGCCAAAATGCAACCTGTCTTTAGACATTCCCTTAACCTAAAAACTATATTGTCTTACTACATGCAGCATCCACTTGTACATACTCATCAACCCCACAAAAGCATTACAAGCATTGAACCCATTATGACCAAGAAACCAAGAGTTGTGGTTTCTTGATGTATCCTTAGCCCATGGCTAATATCTGTGTTGATACCCGCTCCAGATGGGCCCATACCCGGCCCATACCCACCTCCTAGCACGCCAGTGTTGGTTGGGTTGTTGCCGTATGGAGACGTGGTGGTGCTGCCTGGTGTCATGGTGGTTGAACCTGGTGTCATCGTGGTGGTGCCGCCGCTTGGTGTCATCGTGGTGGAACCTGGTGTTCTCGCATTGCCTGGTGAATTTACCACGGTCGTACCACTGCATCCACAAATGCAAATAAGTTGATGGTAAAGTAGGAATCATGTAAATGTAGAAACTAGAAAGAATAAATCGAGACAAGTGGCGAAACCAGAATTTCTTTATTAGAGGGTTATCGTAAGGCTCTCTTCTTTCTCTATTAGCTACAACTAGATGGTCAAATTCATATATATTTTGTTTCTCAAAAGATGTTACATTTTATTTATTAAAAATCTAACAAAACATGGTCACGAAGTCAGTGGACCCTCTTGCTGGGTAATTTGGAATAGCAGAAACAAGAAGATCTTTCAAGGAAAAAGAGTGAAATTCGAAGAACTATTAAGTGACATCAAGGCGCAATCGTTCCTTTGGGTTTCAAACCGTTCCCGTGAAGTCACAAGAGACTGGAGTAAATGGAGCGCTTTTGATTTATAATGTAACTATGTAATGTTTTCGTATTGGGGACTTGTATGTAATCTGGGTTGGGCTGTTTTTTCTTAATGTTTGTATGGGCTCTAAGTAGCATCTTGCTAATAGAGCAGTATGTAAACATTGGGTGTTTGGAATAAGATGTCTTTTGCCTTTCAAAAAAAAAAAAAAAAAGTTACGAGCCACCATTAGAACTCAATGTAAAGTTATAAACCTTTCAATGAGTTGTAAAAAGTCGATGGTACAACACTACAACTTGTTTGGATGTTTTGCCAGCGATGTACAACTAAAGAAGCACATGGTACAACACGTAAGTGATATAATTGAAGTGGACCAGTGATGTAGGTCCAGGTGGTTAAAAACACATTAAGACAGTGGACATTGGATACCAAGTACAGTGATAATTAAGATAGGATAAATGCGGAATGGTACAACTTGTTGAAGCACAAATGAAGATCACGGTACAACCAACCAAAAACGACAAACAGTTGAAAACATTACCTAGATTTTGTCAAAGATTAAAGTGGTTTTGTTTGGCTTGAGGCATGGTGGGCCCGTCTCCTCGAACGGGTAAAAACTAAAAATCAAGGTTTTCAGAACCGGACGTTGAACCGGAACCCCCGAGCGGTTCACCGGTCCGACCGGTCCAACGAACCGGGCCAAAAATGCTTTGAAACCCAAAAATAATTAAAAAAAATAAAAAAAACCCGTCCGACCACCCGGTTTTCGGGTCTGAGGCCGGTTCACTTGCATGCCGGTCCAAACACCCGAACCACACCGGTCCAGGTCCCGGAACCCGGTCCGACCGGCCTATCCGATCCAGTTTTCAAAACAGTGCTAAAAATCCAAATTAATGTCTAAAAATAAAAGCTAATATGGGGCTAGCCCACTTGGTAGAGGTCCAGGGTTCAATCCTTAGCAAGGGTATTATAATTAGAATTATTGGTGTAATGTAGCATTTGCCGTTCAAAAAAAAAGTCCAAAAATAGAACCTTTTCTTTTACAGTATATTCTATTCATTCTACTTCTTTATTCACCGTGAGATTATAACTACCTTATAGTTAAAAACAAGGAAAATAAGAACATCATATAGGTATCGGGGGTAGAGGTGATAAAATAACCGATTTGTTACCGTTTGAGACATAACCGGTTGGAGTTAGTGTATTTTGGGGGGGGGGGGTGAACCGGTTATTTTTAAACGATGTATCAGTTAAGTGAGAAAAAAACTGAAAATAACAGGTTATTAACTGATCAGTTAAAGTGAATAACCGGTTAAAGAAAATAATTACCGATGAAACCGATTATAGAAATTAACCGGTTTGCGCTCCTCTAATTGGAGGTCCCCCTTAACATTGAGGCCTCTGCCTATTCATCCCTTAGGTGAGATACTCTTGCGCAAGGGCATGGGTTTGCCTCAGTGTAATGAGCTGGGCTCAAAGTAAAAAATGCAAAGACTTTTATTTAAATACCATGTGTAATGAGTAGGTAATAAGGTGAACATTGAGGATCAAGATATTTGTAGGGCTAGAGATGAAATTTGGTTTTTTAAGGATTTCTAACTATATTACGTGTTAGATAGCCTAGCCAAAGACGCACATAGTATTGAAGATAGTCTTATGCGCTCACTATTGAATAACAAAGAAATAAAAAATACTAACAACTATCAAGAAAAGCCACAAAACTAATAAATAAATTTGGAAAGAAACATAAGGAGATACCTGGCAGAAGAAGGATATGAACACCCATTAGCACCTGTTTGTTTATACACACATTATAAAAAAAGACATCATCAATAAATAAATTTAAAAAAAAAACATAAAACATGTATGTGTGTGCCAGTGTGTGTTGGTTAAGTATACTAACTTGGGTCAGAGGTGGTGACCATGGCTGCACCATTGAAATCACACGAGCCAGGGGCCTGACCCTTGTTTTGGAAATAGCTATTGACCGCATAGTTGCAGTGGTCCATGACGGTGTCTGGGTTGTAGCACTTGCCACCTTGGTGCGTTTGGGTGCAGTCTGCACCGTTTCCACACGCATAGTCTATTGCCATCTGTAGCACCTTATCGTTTCCACCTTTCTTGCACACACACCATGTTGCACCTATACATAACACATAGTGTTGGATATAGCATGTGAGTTACAACATTTATAGCACCATGTACAAGTTGGTATAGCATGTTTGTTCTTAATGTTGTCACTCAATAGTAGATTAAATAAACGACCCCTAAACTTAAATACGTGACACCAAACTTAAACACTAGTCAAAAAGAACTTAAAACGGTGTTTAAAGATTTTGAAATTAGATTGCATATATAGCAGACCTTTTTTTTAATAATTTATATGTATTTATGATGCTAAATACAGTACCAAAGATCTTGAACTTAAGTACAACTCTTACAACATAAAGTACAAGTCTATATTAATTTGTTCATTTGGAATCTGAGTTCTTCTATTAAATATGGGATGATTTGTTCTTGATTTTAGAACATTTCTAAATGTACAACTTCCATAACATCAAGTACAAGTCAGCATAGCACATATAACAGCAGAAAGAAATATAGGTAATTTTTGCTGAGCAAAAGGAATGGCTATAATGTACCGTAGCCACTACAATATGTACAAGTGACAACTTTTTTTGTTCTTCGGATTGGTCAAACGATTTAACAACCATTTTAAGGTTGTAACTTTTTGTGAGTATCATGGATAAAGACATCTTGTTTGCTCTTTTTTTTTCCTATTTTGTTGGTGGTTACATGAACAAATATTTCTTGAGTGTTAAAACTTAAAAGCTTAAAAATGAGAAAAAGATAATAATAACTACTTTATTTTTTTACTTCCTTTTTTGTTGAATAAAATATGTAGGAAATGAGAAGAAAAAAAAAGAAATAAAGAAGCTTACTTGAGTGAGAAACCATGGAGAAAATGAGCAAAAGAAGAAGAGCAGCCATTGTTGTGATGAATGTAGAAGAACAAGAAGCTTGGAGAAGATGAAGATGAAGAGATAGAGAGAGAGTGTGTAATTGTAAGTGGTAGCTTTTAATTTAAACTTAAAAAGAAAAGGTTAATCTTCTTCCAAAAAAAAAAGTGAAAATCCAGGAAAATGTATGATAAATGGATGTACAAAATGCATTAGAAGTTGTAAATTGGTGTGAATATGTCTATTCTGAGTCTGGATAGAAAATTACAGAGATAATTAAACAGTTGCTCATTGCTCAATTGAAATTATTATTTTTTCAATAAAGTAATAAATTAGTGTGGGTGGACATGGGGGCTGACAAGGACCCAGATAGCGAATGTACTGTTGTGTGGGTTTTTGTGTTTTAAATTGGGATATTTGGATTCTCCCCAACGGGTATATTTAGGATTTCAAACAACCGACTTTTAAACAATGTGTAAAAGTCGCTAGGCACTCCCTAGTCGGGGTCAGGAATACTCGGGGAGTTCTCGGCTTAGTCGGAGAGTACCCGGGAGTACTCGCCTAGGACTAGTATAGTTGAGCCTCGGCAACCTACCTTGTAGTGATTACTCGGGAGTACTCTGCCTCCGAGACCTTTTTTACAACATTGTTTTTTAAATGGATGGATATTACTTAAGAGTTGTTTTCGTATCGAAACATATAACCATAGATCTCCCATGTATTATTTATGTTATCAATTTTTCTCTATATTGTAAACAGTTGATGGTGTTTATCCTGAGTATGTCACGTTTGTCAAATCATTTACATACCGACATGATGATAGATGAAAGAAATTCAATGTAGCCCAAGAAATGACAACAAAGGATATCGAACTGGTAAATAGTGTCTTGAAGGAGCGCTAGCATATCGTGCACAATCCGAAATGGATTTGCACAAAAGGAAAATAAAGTGTAATGTGTGATACGTGATCTTATATAATCTATCTATATAATAATTGAGGTGAGATTGGGTTGAATGGAGACCTTAGAGAGGGCCTCTAGGATCCAGATTGGTATATGGAGCTCCAACTTTTTTGCCTATAAAAAACATTTTGTATTTTTTTTTCTCCATTCTTCCTTCACTATTCTTTCTTCCTTAACAATTCACCCATTCAACATTCCTCATTCTTCTTTTCCACTTTTCCTTGGAAGTCTCTTTTCCATTTGTTCTTGGAGGTATGTTTTTTACTTGATTTCATTTCTCATTTTTAAACTTTTATTTCTTATGTATTCGTTTTTGGTCTTCGAGGATTGTTCTTCGTTCTTCATTTTTTCGTCTTCGAGGATTGTTCTTCTTTTTTTCATTTTTGGTCTTCGAGCTCCACCTTTAATTTATGTTTCGACCATTTATTTTTTAACGACGATTTCAATATTAAAACGATTTATTTAATCATTTGGTTGACCGGTAATGAATTGATAAATTAGTTACATGGATTTCGATCACCAATGTCCTACATTCCTGTTTTTTTCCGGTTATGTTATAAAGGGACGTGACATCCAATCAAGAGGAAGAATTGTTTCAACCAACTATTTCAATATTAAAACCTATATTGCTTTTTTTTTCCGGTTATGTTGAACCAACGAGGAAATAGTTGGTTTATATATATGTTTGTAATGGATTTTTGGTTTCATATATATATATACACAAATCGGATTTAGTTAATATATCTAATTTTTTGGTTAGAAAACCAGGATTCCATCCGGAGACACAATCTCGATTATGGCTTATCACAAGGGTGACCAATTCTTCAAGGTGATGCATGACCCTTCGGCAAGAGTTTTGGTATGGATCTTATTATCATCTTTATATGGCTGTTTAATTTTATAGAAAATTGATAAAAAAAAATTAATGTTGTTATTTACGTGTTAATCTAGACAGTGCTGAAAGCCATAAATAAATTTTTGTTCTCTAAAAACATACACAACCTTAACATTACATTTGCCACATACAAAGGACAATCGTGACTTTACCTCACCATGATACGAATTTAACCACTTAACATATTAAACCTTTACTCATCATCCCATAATTTAGTGTTGACAAAAATAAATCTCATAAATAATAAATTTGGGTCACTAATAATAAATCGGATTGAAGCAAACGGTTGATTGCATATCTTTTTTTTTTGTATTCACGATTGTTTATCAATCAACTAAAATCCCAGTATATGTTTACATTCAAGTTTAGATAATTAATTTGAAATTCCTTATTTTATGTTATACCATAATGAGTGTCCTAATTTAACTACAATATTATCATTAAATTCAAAAACCGTCAGCATTAAATTATGATTCTAATTAAATTAGCCTTACCATTGTATTTTACATATTAAACGCCAATATTCAAATTTCAAATACAAAATATCGTGACTTTACCTCACCATGATACGAATTTAACCACTTAACATATTAAACCTTTACTCGTCATCCCATAATTTAGTGTTGACAAAAATAAATCTCCTAAATTTACGCAACTATTATTACTTTGCAAATTTTAATTAATCAGCATTGACTTAAGTTACTCTACGTAAATACAATATCCCCTAAATTACCGCCATCATTCTACAAATGGAGATGCCTAATAATGTCAAACATTTCATTCAAATATTAATGTTAAAACGCCATCAATTTGCCATGACATTAATTTCCTAATTTTGTGCAATTGTCATTGATTAAATTAGTCTAATTATAATCCTACGATTTTTGTCATTTATGCATATAATTATGGGCCTTTATTATTTTTGAAAATACTAATAATTTTTTTACTTTATTTCTTTTCATGTGTCGTTTTAATATGTTTTTGTTCTCTAAAAACATACACAACCTTAATCTAGACAGTGCTGAAAGCCATGAATAAATTTTTGTTCTCTAAAAACATACACCACCTTAACATTACATTACATTTGCCACATACAAAGGACAATCGTGACTTTACCTCACCATGATACGAATTTAACCACTTAACATATTAAACCTTTACTCATCATCCCATAATTTAGTGTTGACAAAAATAAATCTCATAAATAATAAATTTGGGTCACTAATAATAAATAGGATTGAAGCAAACGGTTGATTGCATATCTTTTTTTTTTGTATTCACGATTGTTTATCAATCAACTAAAATCCCAGTATATGTTTACATTCAAGTTTAGATAATTAATTTGAAATTCCTTATTTTATGTTATACCATAATGAGTGTCCTAATTTAACTACAATATTATCATTAAATACAAAAACCGTCAGCATTAAATTATGATTCTAATTAAATTAGCCTTACCATTGTATTTTACATATTAAACGCCAACATTCAAATTTCAAATACAAAATATCGTGACTTTACCTCACCATGATACGAATTTAACCACTTAACATATTAAACCTTTACTCATCATCCCATAATTTAGTGTTGACAAAAATAAATCTCCTAAATTTACGCAACTATTATTACTTTGCAAATTTTAATTAATCAGCATTGATTTAAGTTACTCTACGTAAATACAATATCCCCTAAATTACCGCCATCATGCTACAAATGGAGATGCCTAATAATGTCAAACATTACATTCAAATATTAATGTTAAAACGCCATCAATTTGCCATGACATTAATTTCCTAATTTTATCCAATTGTCATTGATTAAATTAGTCTATTTATAATCCGACGATTTTTGTCATTTATGCATATAATTATGGGCCTTTCTTAGTTTTGAAAATACTAATAATTTTTTTACTTTATTTCTTTTCATGTGTCGTTTTAATATGTTTTTATGTTTATTTCAAATATTGTTATTAGTCTTATTTACTTACTATTACTGAAAACCAACATAGCTAGATGGCTTATAATTTTTGTGTCAATCTTTATAACCATAAATAACATGTAACCCATTATTTCGGACTAATCCTGAGCATAATGTTAGAAGACAATCGGTCTATATATACATAATTCAAAAAAGAAATGTGTTACAGAAAGAATTTCATCATATCATCTCGCCTCATAGTATTATATACAGCTTGAACCTGTACACAAATTGCCAGTTTAGTAGCATGTAAAAACAGGCTCGGATCAAACCAAATATTTCTATACTGATTGGTTTCGGTTGGCTCAAAATGTTTTTTTGCCTAGCCTTTTAGATTTCAATTTCCATTTCCATTTTGCGTTTAATATACATACAAGATATATATTCTTAGGATGTGAAGTAATGGGTTACCACCTAACTTTCCACAACTATAGCCAATTATGCTCCTTTTTACAAACCTTCCTTATCATGGTGAGGCCACCTAAGTATGTCAACGATTCTAAATTAACTCGCCTACCAATATTTTATCAATCAATCAATCAAGTAATCAATCCTCACAACCGTAAATGAGCATTCTATACCATAATTGTGCTAATTATCCTCAATTTTACAAACCTTCCTTATCAAGTGACTCTCTATAATAATTAGATCAATACCCATTCATAACATACTGCTACCACACATTCCTCTTTCTTTTTCATGCATGTGGGATAAGTTTTTTTGTAATTTTACTTCGTGAGGCTATTGTTGAAGCATTGCAACGTTCAGGTTTCGTTATACCCTAAGTACTTTAAATCTATTTTAAATTGAATTGTATCGAAGCTTTAGTGTTTATTTTAAGTACTTTAAATTTACGCAATTATTTCTTTTCATGTGTCGTTTTAATATGTTTTTGTTCTCTAAAAACATACACAACCTTAATCTAGACAGTGCTGAAAGCCATGAATAAATTTTTGTTCTCTAAAAACATACACCACCTTAACATTACATTACATTTGCCACATACAAAGGACAATCGTGACTTTACCTCACCATGATACGAATTTAACCACTTAACATATTAAACCTTTACTCATCATCCCATAATTTAGTGTTGACAAAAATAAATCTCCTAAATAATAAATTTGGGTCACTAATAATAAATAGGATTGAAGCAAACGGTTGATTGCATATCTTTTTTTTTTTGTATTCACGATTGTTTATCAATCAACTAAAATCCCAGTATATGTTTACATTCAAGTTTAGATAATTAATTTGAAATTCCTTATTTTATGTTATACCATAATGAGTGTCCTAATTTAACTACAATATTATCATTAAATACAAAAACCGTCAGCATTAAATTATGATTCTAATTAAATTAGCCTTACCATTGTATTTTACATATTAAACGCCAACATTCAAATTTCAAATACAAAATATCGTGACTTTACCTCACCATGATACGAATTTAACCACTTAACATATTAAACCTTTACTCATCATCCCATAATTTAGTGTTGACAAAAATAAATCTCCTAAATTTACGCAACTATTATTACTTTGCAAATTTTAATTAATCAGCATTGATTTAAGTTACTCTACGTAAATACAATATCCCCTAAATTACCGCCATCATGCTACAAATGGAGATGCCCAATAATGTCAAACATTACATTCAAATATTAATGTTAAAACGCCATCAATTTGCCATGACATTAATTTCCTAATTTTATCCAATTGTCATTGATTAAATTAGTCTATTTATAATCCGACGATTTTTGTCATTTATGCATATAATTATGGCCTTTCTTAGTTTTGAAAATACTAATAATTTTTTTACTTTATTTCTTTTCATGTGTCGTTTTAATATGTTTTTATGTTTATTTCAAATATTGTTATTAGTCTTATTTACTTACTATTACTGAAAACCAACATAGCTAGATGGCTTATAATTTTTGTGTCAATCTTTATAACCATAAATAACATGTAACCCATTATTTCGGACTAATCCTGAGCATAATGTTAGAAGACAATCGGTCTATATATACATAATTCAAAAAAGAAATGTGTTACAGAAAGAATTTCATCATATCATCTCGCCTCATAGTATTATATACAGCTTGAACCTGTACACAAATTGCCAGTTTAGTAGCATGTAAAAACAGGCTCGGATCAAACCAAATATTTCTATACTGATTGGTTTCGGTTGGCTCAAAATGTTTTTTGCCTAGCCTTTTAGATTTCAATTTCCATTTCCATTTTGCGTTTAATATACATACAAGATATATATTCTTAGGATGTGAAGTAATGGGTTACCACCTAACTTTCCACAACTATGGCCAATTATGCTCCTTTTTACAAACCTTCCTTATCATGGTGAGGCCACATAAGTATGTCAACGATTCTAAATTAACTCGCCTACCAATATATTATCAATCAATCAATCAAGTAATCAATCCTCACAACCGTAAATGAGCATTCTATACCATAATTGTGCTAATTATCCTCAATTTTACAAACCTTCCTTATCAAGTGACTCTCTATAATAATTAGATCAATACCCATTCATAACATACTGCTACCACACATTCCTCTTTCTTTTTCATGCATGTGGGATAAGTTTTTTTGTAATTTTACTTCGTGAGGCTATTGTTGAAGCATTGCAACGTTCAGGTTTCGTTATACCCTAAGTACTTTAAATCTATTTTAAATTGAATTGTATCGAAGCTTTAGTGTTTACTTTAATATTTTTGGCTATTATTTTAATATAATTTCGTTACAGTCTGACTTATGCCTGTTCCGTTAAATTACTGTAATGTTGTGGCCTATTATGTTAATGTATAAATATGATGTATGGTTTTAGTTTTACATTGATGTTAACCTCTGTTACTTCGTAACGTTCACAAAACTTATAAACATTTCACTCAGGTGTCTATATTAGTAGCTGATTTACTCTTTGGCATACATAGGTAGAGAAACGTTGTTTTTAGATTTCAGTTTAACCTAAATATACTTTTGAACCATTACTTTACTTTAATATTGTTGCCTATTATGTTAATATAAATTTGTTAATATGAACCGCGGTCTGTTCCCTTAATTTAGTTTAATTTTGTGGCGTATTATATTAATTTAAAAATATGTTTATTATGGTTTTAGTTTTTCCCGAAATTAGCCTATTTTAATAAGTAACAGTGACAAAACTTATAAACATTCAATCGGATATATATTTCTACAACGTGATTTAATGGTTCATATGTAGATACAGAAACATTATTGTTTTTATATATTTTTTCAGTCATTTAATTCTATCCATGTTGTTTTTTAGATAGAAAAATGATAAATTTTTACCCTGATTTCTATCGAACCATTTGTGTTTACTTTAAAATGTTGCCTATTATGTTACTATAAATTAGATAGAATTTAACTTATGGCATGTTCTGTTAATTTACTTTAAATTTGTGGCCTATTGTGTTAATGTAGAAATATGTTTTGTATGGTTTTAGTTTTTCCCGATAATAGCCTATGTTACTAACTAACGTTCACAAAACTTATAAGCATCTATGAGATAGATATATTACTAGGTCACGTACTCTTTGGCATATATAGAAACAGAAACATTGTTGTTTTTAGATTACAGTTTAAACTAATTTCTATCGAACCATTAGAGAACTTTAATATTGTTTCCTATTATGTTAATATAAATTCGTATATCTTTCAATACGCTTATGCTTTCGACAATTTGTGTCTTAATACTTTGAATTTTAAGTTTTGATGTACAGTAGAAGAGATCAATGGCTGCCGTAGAAGCACACGAGTTTACCATGGTTAACCAAATTGATGTCAACCGAAATGATGTTGCTTTAAAGCTAAAGATTATTCGGGTTTGGCGTCAACCCGATCGTCGCAATCCTAAGATGTTTACTCAATTGAGATGATCCTCATTGGCGAAAATGTAATTCCCAATTTCAATTTTTTGTTAAAGTCTTCTATTTGCGTATTTAATTTTTTACTTATATGTATATATATTTATTCATAAGTATATAGTCGTACATTATGTAAATACATTGTTTACTCGTAATAGTATTCGACAAACAATATTGATATTCCTTTTTTTAATAATTTACAGGGTGACAGGATTCAAGCGAATGTATTTAAGCGGTTGTTTTTTAGATTTGAGAGGTTTTTGTTGGAAAATGTTTCCCTTATTATAAGAAATCCAGGAATTGGAATCAATTCATCAAAGTACAAGTTTGCATCAAACCCAAACAAACTGTGCTTGAATATGAACACTCATGTTTCCAATTATGTCGATTTTCAAGGTCCAGATTTTGGGTTCTCTTTTGTCCCCTATCAAAGAATTATGGACAAGGAGGTCGATGAAATGTCACAATAGGTATGTATCGTCACAATCTCCTTTTTTTACAACAATATATAATGTTTATGGTAAGTAATGAGGTTACATTAATGTTTGTTTCTATTTGTATATAGATGTTATCGGACATGTTAGCAAGTTCTTCAGCAATGATGATAAAGATAAAAAGGTTGTCGCTGATAAAAAGAGGTTAACAATGGAAATTCAGGATAGCGAGTATGTATTGGTTTTATGATTTGTAGTTTATACAAACTACAAATAACTGAATATACGAATTTGTGACTCATACTAATATAAATTTTACTTTTTAAAGGGGTTTGAAGAGTTATGTAACATTGTGGGATACTTATACCATGGAGATGTCTAAATATGTGGCAACTCATCAAACGGAGAAACAATTTATAATATTGCCGCAGTTTGGCGGTTTGAAGTTTTATAATGGTTGTTTACATTTTTATTTGTATTTGTATTGTAATTATATTTATACATGTAAGTACTTTCCATATACTACTTATGATTTAGAATTTAATTGTAATATTGTTGTTATGCAGGAAAATTCTATGTTTCTAATTGTTTTGGAGATCGTGTTAGTCGACTGTTCATTAGTGAAGATATTGAAGATATTAACAAGTACAAAACAAGGTAAACACTATTTACAATAGCTTAAACTTGTAACCATAATTTTGTGAAAGCATTTATGTGTACATCAAATTTTTTTTATCCAGGTTGGGTAAGAAGTTGGCTGATAATCCTTCATCATGTCATCGACTGTATGAAACGTCTATGTTATGTTCTGATGAAGATAAATTTCTGCATAACACTCATTTTAGCAATATTGGTGACATTTGTGAGATACAGGAAGTAAGGATAATGCAAATGCTTTTATTTAGACTATAATCTTTTGTAGTTAATTACGGTGTATATACTTAAATGTATTAGGTTAACATTATTGAAACCTGTTTTTTATTAACCATAACTCTCCATTTTCATAGCTCTTTCTTTCTACTTTTCTTAAATAATTCTAATATTCATACATGAGCAGCCTTTGGTGTTATTGGGGACTATTTTAGTTAATGGGAAAACGTGTAATTATTGGGGACTATTTTAGTTAATGGGAAAACGTGTAATTCTTTCCTTAACTAATTCTAAAATAGAAAAACGTGTAATTGAAGCGAAAATCATTTCAGGAAGTAATATTGGAATGCGAACGTTTATCCCACTAATTACTTTATCCCCTTTGGATAAGAATATTCCTTTTAAATTTAACAGAAGACAATTCCCACTTGCTGTTTCTTTTGCAATGATAATAAACAAGAGTCAAGGACAATCCTTATCCAGAGTTGGGTTGTATTTGAAGGATCCAGTTTTTTCACACGGGCAGTTGTATGTTGCGCTATCAAGGGTCAAAAGTCGAGATGGACTGAAGATAGTTATACTGGATGAAGATGACAAACTGACGAACAAAACATCAAACGTTGTGTACAAAGAAGTATTTCAAGCTTTATGAATAATTTTATAACATTTTGATGCATTGTTTTACTTATCTTGATTGACATTATGTACATACAACTTCAATAATACAAGTATTATTTTAATACTTTTTATTTTTTCTTTGGTTTGCACCGTGGGTCCCCACGGGACTCTAACCTAGTTTAATCATAATAAAGGTCAAGCTATTTTACCAAAACAATGAAATGACCAATTGTTGTGGAGATCGATGTAGTAGAGAAACAAACAATTCGTGAGCAAATACGCAACACAAAAACGCATTACCACCTTCACGTGGATTTGGATGAATATATTAGGAAGCATTGTTTATATGCGATAATGAGTAGTAGTTGTTTATTTTTCCGGTTGAAGCATTATATTTTGGGTTTAAATGTGATAAATACACATGTAAAAGTTTAAATTTGTCGATCTTAAGGCCCAAAATACAATTTAATTTTGATAAAATAACGTATGATGATTTAAGAATCTTTTAATTTGATGCGTGAAAATACGTAATTATGTCTTGGGCCTCGCCTCTCTTAAGCCTTTTAGCCTAAGGATTAGGACCCAAATATGGATACAGTTAATTTTTTTTACTAACAAATTATCTTTGACGGAGCTTGAACCCTTAACTCACAAAGGCGCTCGAACCCTTAACTCCAATCAGCGGAGCTCGAACCCTTAACACCAATAGCTTTGCCAATCGAACCTAACCCAGTTTTAGTAACTTAAGAGTTCTATCAAACATTAGAGACCGTCTGGTTACTATAACTGAATTTAATTCAAAACCCCAATTTCAACATTTGAAAAAATTTATAACATTTAAAGATTTCATCTTAATGTATGTATGTATACTCCAGAAAGGTTTGAAATTATATCTTTTATTCATACATTTGCTTCATTCACTGATTCAAACATACAAACACATCATCATATACAAGCTGCTGTCCCTGCTGTTGACAGCTTACCTAACATTCAAAACAGGAATTAACATTCTCCACACTGAGATTCAACATAACAGACCGATTTTGCATCTTGATTACTCATCCATTTCATCGTCGTCGTCTATCTCCTCGATCTTCATCCTCTTCACAGCCTGTGCAGCATCACCGCGAGTTCCGCCATTTGCAGTAGGAACTTCAATCAGTATATCAGACTTCTGCCCAGTTGCCGCATTCACCAATCCACCATTCCTCTCCACCCTGTAACTCAATTCTCCACCATTCATGCCTGCATCTATATATACTGTCGAGTTTTCATCAATCTCTTCTCTGATGAGCATCTTGGATAATTCGGTCACAACCCTCCTTTCAAGCCATCTCCTAATTGGACGCGCACCATATACCGGATCGTAACTCTCGTTTAGTATAACATCTAAAGCTGCTTCTGTAACTCCCAAAGCAACGCCCCGGTCAGCAAGGCGGACAGCCACATCTTTCAGCTGTAGTCTAGCAACCTTCCGTAACTGGTCATGAGAAAGTGGGTCGAAGACCACAATCTCATCAAGCCTGTTCAACAGCTCGGGTTTGAAGTGCTTCCTCACCTCTTGCATCACCATTTCACGAGCCTTGACCATTGTGGTCTTCCCTGACAACCCTCTTAACAAATACTCAGCTCCAAGATTGGAAGTCATGATGATGACTGTGTTGGTGAAGTCGACAGTGCGACCTTGACCGTCTGTCAACCGTCCATCATCCAACATTTGAAGTAGAGTGTTGAAAACAGACTGGTGAGCTTTCTCTACTTCATCAAATAGTACAACACTGTAAGGCCTTCTCCTCACAGCTTCTGTAAGTTGACCACCTTCTTCATGACCAACATAACCAGGTGGAGCACCAATTAGTCGGGACACAGAATGCTGCTCCATGTACTCCGACATATCAATCCTAATCATAAGCTTTTCATCATCAAATAGTTGCTCTGCAAGAGCCTTAGCAAGCTCGGTCTTCCCAACACCAGTAGGACCCAAGAAGAGGAACGAACCAGTTGGCTGCTGAGCTCGTCCCAAACCAGCACGTGACCTTAATACAGCCTCAGCTACAGCACTAACCGCTTGATTTTGGCCAACAACTCGCTGATGCAACCTGTCGGCTAGACCAATTAGCCTCTCCTTCTCATTTGTCCCAAGCCTGGTCACGGGTATACCAGTCCACCTACTCACCACCTCGGCAATCTGGTCAGGTCCCACCGTCTCTGTCAGCATTACATTTTCATCCGCATTCCCTTCAATTCTTGCTATTGCAGTCTCCACTTCTTGGAGAGCTCCATATCTCAAGTCTGCAGCTCTTGCTAAATCATATCTTCTTTCTGCCTCTTGTAATGCCACCAAAAGTTCTTCCTTTTTCTGTTTCAACCTGCGAATTTCATCAACGCGCTCTTTTTCTTTCTTATATTTCATCATCAGTGGTTGAAGTTTATCTCTCAAGTCATCAAGTTCCTTTTTCACTTCAACAAGACGAGCTTTGCTTGCTTTATCTTTTTCCTTCTCTAAAGCATGGAGTTCAACCTCCAATTGCATTCGCTTCCTTTCAAGATTATCGATTTCTTCAGGCTGACTGTCTAATTGTACCCTCACATTTGCACATGCTTCATCCACAAGATCAATAGCCTTATCCGGCAAGAAGCGTGCTGCACACAAATTCCAATAAATTTATGTAAATTACAAGTTCAATACTACATAATTTCTTAAAAAATAGTGCATAACAATCAAAGAAATGAATCATACCAGTTATGTAGCGGCTTGAAAGTTGAGCTGCAACCACAAGCGCACGGTCAAGAATTCGAACACCATGGTGGCCTTCATACCTCTCTTTCAACCCTCTAAGAATACTTATGGTGTCAGGAACACTCGGTTCAGCAACCAAAACCTGTTGAAAACGCCTTTCAAAGGCCGCATCTTTCTCCACGTACTTCCTATATTCTTCCAAAGTGGTTGCACCAATGCACCGAAGCTGACCCCTAGCCAACATGGGCTTGAAAAGATTAGCAGCATCCATCGACCCTTCAGTTCGACCCGCACCAAGAACAAGATGAATTTCATCAATAAACAATATCACCTTCCCATCAGCTTCTTCAACCTCTTTCAAAACCGCCTTCAATCTCTCCTCAAACTCCCCTCTATATTTCGCTCCAGCAATCAACGCCCCCATATCCAGCGCCACAAGGCGGACATCGCTAAGATTGTTCGGGACATCACCTCTCACAATCCTCTGTGCTAAACCTTCAACAACAGCAGTCTTTCCGACACCAGGCTCCCCAATAAGCACAGGATTATTCTTTGTTCTTCTTGATAATATCCTAATAACTCTCCTGATCTCCTCATCTCGCCCGATTACAGGATCGAGCTTTCCCGCTTGCTCCACAAGATCCCGACCGTATGTTTTAAGAGCCTGGAAATTAGTATCTCCAGAAGCACTTTCCACCTTCTTCCCTTCTTTACCTCTAAGCTTTTCCACCTCACTTTTCACCCTAGATGCACCAACCCCAGCTTCTTTTATAAGATCAGTAATCTGTGAATCTTCAAGAAGTCCCAAAATCAACTGATCAACCGCTAAATGCGAATCACCGCGGGATTTCTGCAAGCTTTGTGCGCGGCGAATCACTTTAATCAAAGAACTACTTGCTGGAACTTCATCCGGTGCAGGGGACTGAGAGGGAAGCTTCTTCAACGCTTGATTAAACACCCTTTCAGCTGAATTAGCTGCCTCTTCACCACCAGCATTGCTAATTGCTTGCCTGAATATACCATTCGGGTCGGATATCAAAGCAACCGCGATATGCAGCGGTGTGAACTGTGCATGTCCAGCATTCATAGCTAGCTCATGACCTGAAGCCAATGCCTCATTTGTCTTGTGTGTGAATTTGTCAGGATTCATGTCTTCTGATAATAACGCCTAAGAACCTACAAACACAATAACAATAAGCTGAGTCTCTCCTAAATAAACTGCATAATACACAAGGAGCATCATAAAAGCTTTCTAATAACTTATATCTGCTAAAATCATCAACAGTTTTTTTTTTCTTTTTTTTTTGAACGATTTAAATCGGACGTAATTCTGTCCCCAAATTAGATAAACGTGTGAGTTTATTCTATTATTATCTAGTCAGGAAGTTCGAGTCCTACTCTAATTTAATTGTAACCAAGTCATATTCTATGTAACCTGATCAAAATTGTAATTAAGGTTAAGAGATAAATAATCAGTTATGTTCGGTTTAATTGTAGATTGGGACTTAACTGACCGAATCAGACCAAACACACAATAAGCAGCACAGAAACTTCCTAATGATCTAAATTTACCAAAATCATCAACAGATTTTCATCCAAATCAAATCAGTGGCAAATGATAATAATATTCTAAGATAAAGAACAACATAACACACAATAAGCATCACAAAGACCTTCTGATGATTTAATTTGCCAAAATCATCAACGGTTTTTCATAGAACCCTACCAATATGATACCTCATCAGGTTCAAATAACTAAACAAACATTAACATAACAATTAACAGATAATATGCAATAAAATGGAGATGTGTTCTTACCTTGAATCGTAACTTCAACTGAGAAATGCAATAAACGTTGGATTTTCTTTCTTCGAAGTTGCAGGTGTTGTTAAAAGTGTGTGTGTGTGTGTTATTTTATATAGAAAATAAATTGTTGTGGAATTTGTAGGCTGTTGACGAATGATTTGATGAGGGTTGAGAGGGAGACGAACTGATTTATATACATGTTGTTAACGGTTACGGGAGACATCTGGAACCGAACCGATGTGTGTTCTCTAGAAACTACGAGATATCTTCCAGAGTTTTCGATTTTTTTCCTTCGTTTATACTTTAAAATATACGGTATTATCAATTGTCACCCTTATGGTTTCTTAATGTTACATGATAAGTCCAGAAGATTTCAGAAACTACGATTTAGAGCATGATTGAAATTGAAACCCAAATGACTCCATTTTATGTATTACTCTCTTTTTAGATTGTTTATATGTTTTATATTGACAAAATATCGTTATTATTATTATTTTAAAATTAAATGATATAAACTCAAGAATTTAAGTAAAGCCAAACTTTAGTTGATTTGGTTGGTCTGGCGTAGCTTACCCAACACAACTGGTTTAATTTATCGTTTTCTAAAATTACAGACCTATTTTTTGTGTAAAAAAATTAATGAATCGTACTTGAGCGTCTCTAGTTAGGCGAAAAAATGAAGCTATAGCTTAGAAAGAGAATACAAATGATCAAATTCATGACAAATATAGTAAACCAACCCTACCACCATATAGTCAAAACTGAAAGGATCTGTAACTTGACATAACAAATGCTACCACATATATGATTCTTGATCATGTAGTTCATCTCAGACACATGACTAGCAGGATTATATGTTATCAACCACCGAACAAGATTTTGCAGTTTTCCACATTTACAGTTTACATGTGAATGGTCAATTTGGGTTGCGTTTATCTCAAACAAGTATGATAAAAAGTAAATAAAAGCCCAAATGAGTTGAAGGGAGGGTGAGATGTAGGCAAGATCTTACCTCTCTCCCAAGGGATAGACTGATAGAGATGTATCCGGTGAGACCCCCAACTCCAAAAACATATCTAGACATAACTCATAAGAGTCCAATAAAAACATACATAGTCAGATAACACCTTTTATAGACACACATGCAAGCGATAACACACATAAACCAAATAAAAAAGCTCTTAAGGCGATAATCTGATACAAAAATCGGACCTTCCTCCTAAAAGTCATTAATCGTAATCCTACGTCTCGACAAACTCTCACTGACCATGTCCTCAAAGAGGTGCAAGTCTAGAAAATCCTGCCTAATATGCCCCTCCCAAGTCAATTCCGGTCAAAAAATAACTTAACATAATTAGTGTAGTGATCAATCAAAACAACTTAACAATACATGATCATGATGATGATGATAAATCATTGTAAGGTCGATACCTAAATACTGACAAAGACTCATAATGACCATTTTTTTTCTAAATCTTGCACTTCATATTTTCAGTAGTTCGGGTCCCACTAATAACTAGTTTTATCCGGTGGTCGGTACTTTAGACTGGATGGTATGGGGTGGCGCCCAATGCCACATCAGTATAATAGCGCCCCCTACACTATTGCGTGGGCGCTATTGTGGGTGTCGCCAAAGCAATAGCAAGCACTATGGGCTGATGGGGTGGGGCCCATGTGGTCTTCAACCAATCAGATTTTTTTTTTTCCTTTTTTTTGTTGAAGGGGCTTTATTCCATTGCATGAGTGTTAAAAGGGAATGGGCAATGGAGTCCCCTGTCTACGTGGAGTAGACGTGACGTTGATGTGGCACAATGGAGCCCCTAATGGCTAATACTACAATAGTAATATGGAAAACAAATCGTCTTTCTCTGAAGTATAAGCACAATCATAAAAACTGTAAAATAAAAATTAAACCTTTTAAGTTAACAACAAAAGATGAGTTCCAACACCAAAACAACTACAAAGCGATGAAAAGTATTACTGATAATCTCTTCTAGTTTTGGATGAATCTTTTTTGTATTGCTCGATGTAAAGACGAATTGTGACACCTTCTGACCCGTCCATGATAAACTGAAAACGTATAACACAGGTTTACACACACTTAAAAGATATTCAAATGTTCTGCTTACTGAAAAATGCACATAAGTAAACTCACCAAACCTGACCTGTCATGGAATAAATAGTGAATTCCTTGATTCTTAAAGACTAAACCATCAACTGGATCTTTATATTCAAATTCATCAGCACTTGCAACATCTGTGCTACATCAGATCGTATTCCCTTTATGGTTCTGCATAAATATATAACACACGATAAACAGTTGAAATTTAGATATTAACACCAATTTTGTTAGTTCTACAGTGTACATAAAGGAGTCGAGTTGGATTGCCACTGGGTTGAATGGGATAACTTTTGTTATCATGTACAGGTTCAGCAGCCAAAGTTCACTTACATGACTTATTGATCTAAATGTTAATATCGAGGGAAGTATAGTTTGATAGCATTAGAAAGTGGATACAAAGAATTTAATGCATTAGAAAAAATAGTAAATTCTAACACCAGTTAGAACTCAAAGAATCTAAGTAGACATAACAAAAGGATTTTTGATCATTCAAGTGGTTAATTTATCTCAGACACATGACTACCAGTAGGATATATAATCAGCCAGAGGCTGCAATTTTGCCCAAATTATGGTTTACATGTGAATGGGTCAATATAGGTTGTGTTTTATCTCAAATGGGTGTAATAAAAAAAATAGTATCACAGGAATAGATCAAGTGAGTTCATGGCTTACTAAAAGTATAGTTCTTCCTAAATCTTTTATTCAAATGTTAAGATTATTATTGTAACAGAACCTTTTGGTAATCACAATTAACAAGTTAAATTTGTATAATCACATTTAGATATTTGAAAGAAAAAAATAATAATAAAGAAGCAATTTGTGGGTCAATCTAAATTGAACCCATTGATTTTGACCCGTTGCCTAACCCGATTTCCCGACCTGCCTATCTTGACACCTCTACTATAAACATACGACAACTGGTGGAGCTGGTGAAGCAGGGGTAGGTGAGGGTGGTGCGCATGCAGGATGAGATGACTTCGGTTTGGCAGGTGTAGATGTTGGGGCTCATGATGAAGGCACAACCTCAAACATCCACACATGACATCCAATCTCTGGTTTCAATCCTTTCAAGAATATGCCTTTATTATATTCCTCATAGATTATTACTTTGTTTAGTAACAAATCAAAGACTTCATAATACGCATACAACATACCAGTGGTTGTTAATAATGCTAAGGCTCCTGTTGCATCTTCTAGCGTGGCGTTCCCGGATCTTGCTAATATTGAGCAAATATAATCGTCCCAGCTCGGTTCAGATATTAAAACTCTAGGTGTACTGCAACATACCTTAACTTCAAGTGCTCTAGAGTCTCATCTATGGTGAAAAAATGGTCACATCTATGCAACCATTCTTCGACATCTTTACCCATAAACATTGGAAATTCAACTTAAGAAAACCTTTGGAGAAAGCTCTGTATCTCATGTTAACTCAACTACAGAATAATTCTTACGAATTACAATCTGTCAGGATTCAGAATTCATGAAAAATCAGGATTCACAATTCAGAAGTTACCTTTCAATTACGTAAACCTTTGACACATGGTCTTCACGTTTGAAAAACAGACTGATAAAATAGTTAGCATATGCGATTAATAATCTTTCGTATATAAAAATATCTCATAGAAATGTTTTAAGCAACTTTCAGTGTGAGACATAAGTAACTAGATGTTCTTTATGTAGTAAAAAGTTATTTACAAATTTATGCTAGTCTTAAACTTGTGATTAATCCCAAAGCATATTGAAGAACACCTTCAACTTAACATCATTAATTCAAAAAAGAAAGGTTCACTAACTCCCATTCATTGATTCAAATATTAGTAAATAAAGCAACTTAAAAGCTGCCAGTACCGACAGCTCAACTTCAAAACACTCCACACAGACCGGTTGTGCTTCTCAAATATTCATCGATTTCATCTACCTCCTCAATTTTTATCCTCTTTGCAGCCCGTGCAGCATTCACAGTAGGGACTTGAATCAGTATATCATACTTCTGCCCTGTTGCAGCATTCATCAGTCCACCGTTCCTCTCCACCCTGTAACTCAGTTCTTCACCATTCATTTCTGCATCTATGTACACTATCGAGTTTTCATCAATCTCTTCTCTAATTGACATCTTTGATAATTCAGTCACAACCCTTCTTTCCAGCCATCTCCTGATTGGTCGCGCTCCATATACCTGCGTGTCATACCAACCTGGTGAGTGAATGCGTGCATGCGAGTGTTAAACTATTCAAAATAAGTGAACCGACAAGATTTTGATGCTTACTGGATCATAACTCTTATTCAGTATGAAATCTACAGCTGCTTCTGTAATTCCCAAAGCCACACCCCTGTCAGCAAGGCGGATGGCCACATCTTTCAACAGAAGTCTAGCAACTTTCCGTAACTGGTCATGAGAAAGTGGGTCGAAAACCACAATCTCATCAATCCTGTTCAACAGCTCGGGTTTAAAGTATCTCCTCACCTCCTGCATCACCATTTCATGAGCATTGACCAATGTCGTCTCCCCTGATAACCCCTTTATCAGAAATTCAGCTCCAAGATTGGAAGTCATGATGATGACTGTGTTAGTGAAGTCCACAGTGCGACCTTGACCGTCAGTCAACCTTCCATCATCCAACACCTGAAGCAGAGTGTTAAAAACTGATTGATGAGCTTTCTCTACTTCATCAAATAATACAACACTATAAGGTCTTCTCCTCACAGCTTCTGTAAGTTGACCACCTTTTTCATGACCAACATATCCAGGTGGAGAACCTATTAGTCGGGCCATGGAGTGTGGCTCCATGTACTCGGACAAATCAATCCTGATCATAAGTTTCTCATCATTATATAGTTGTTCTGCGAGAGCCTTAGCAACCTCAGTTTTCCCAACTCCCGTGGGACCCAAGAAGAGGAACGAACCAGTTGGCTGCTGGGCTCGTCCCAAACCAGCACGAGACCTCAAAACCGCCTCAGCAACAGCATTAACCGCTTGATCTTGGCCTACAATTCGCTGATGCAACTGCTCGGCGAGACCAATAAGCCTCTCCTTCTCATTGGTCCCGAGCCTGGTCACTGGTATACCAGTCCACTTACTCACCACCTCGGCTATCTGGTCAGGTCCCACCGTCTCGGTCAGCATTACATGTTCATCTGCTGTACCTTCAATTCTTGCTATAGCAGTCTCCACTTGTTGGAGTGCTCCATATCTCAACTCTGCGATTCTTGCTAAATCGTATCCTCTTACTGCTTCTTGCAGTGCCACTAAAAGTTCTTCCCTTTTCTGTTTCAAACTGCGAATTTCACCAAGGCGTTCTTTTTCCTTCTTATATTTCATTATCAATGGCTGAAGTCTATCTCTCAAGTCATCAAGTTCTTTTTTAACCTGAAAAAATGGCACAAATTAGTACATTATGGTTAAAAATAAGCAAAAGACTATAGTCTTCTACCAGACTAACAAACTCACTTCAGCAAGACGAACTTTGCTTGCTTTATCTGTTTCCTTCTCTAAAGCATGGAGCTCAACCTCCAACTGCATCCGTTTCCTTTCAAGATTATCAATTTCTTCAGGCTGACTATCTAATTGTACCCTCACATTTGCGGATGCTTCATCCACAAGATCAATAGCCTTATCTGGCAAGAAACGACCTGCATACAAATTCCAAAAATTTATGTATATTACTAGTTAATTACCACATAATTTCACAAGAACCAGTTGCAACCAATTGAAAAAATTAATCATACCAGTTATGTAGCGGCTTGAAAGTTGAGCTGCAACCACAAGAGCACGATCAAGAATTCGAACACCATGGTGGCCTTCATACTTCTCTTTCAAGCCTCTAAGAATACTTATGGTGTCGGGAACACTCGGTTCAGCCACCAAAACCTGTTGAAAACGTCTCTCAAAGGCTGCATCTTTCTCCACATATTTCTTATATTCTTCCAAAGTGGTTGCACCAATGCACCGAAGTTGACCCCTAGCCAGCATGGGCTTCATAAGATTTGCAGCATCCATGGCCCCACCTCGGACTCGACCGGCTCCAAGAACAATATGAATTTCATCAATGAATAATATCACCTTCCCTTCAGCTTGTTCTACTTCTTTCAAAACCGCTTTCAACCTTCCCTCAAACTCCCCACTGTATGAGGCTCCAGCAACCAACGCCCCCATATCCAATGCTATAACACGCACATCGCTAAGATTGTTCGGCACATCACCTCTTAATATCCTCTTTGCTAATCCTTCAACAACAGCAGTCTTGCCCACACCAGGCTCCCCAATAAGCACAGGGTTATTCTTTGTTCTTCTTGATAATATCCTAATCACTCTCCTGATCTCCTCATCTCGCCCGATTACTGGATCAAACTTTCCTGCTTGCTCCACAAGATCACGACCGTAGGTCTTAAGAGCTCGAAAATACGCATCTCCGCAAGCACTTTCCACCTTCATCCCATCTTTACCTCTAAACTTATCTACCTCACTCTTCACCCGGGATGCATCAACTCCAACCTGTTTTAAAAGCTCCCCGATTTGCAGATCTTCAAGAAGCCCTAGAATCAACTGATCCACCGCCAAATGCGTGTCCCCACGAGCCTTTTGTAAACCTTGAGCGCATTGCATCACTTTGAAGAACGACGCACTTTTTGGGACTACATACGGTGCAGGGGACTGTGAAGGGAGTTTCTTCAACGCTTGATTGAAAACCCTCTCAGCTGATTTAGCCGCCTCTTCACCACCGACATTGCTAATCGCTTGCCATAACATTCCATTCGGGTCAATGATCAAACCAACGGCGACATGTAGCGGCGTGAGCTGCGTGTGAGCAGCATTCTTACTAAGTTTAAGACCTGAAGCCAATGCCTCATTTGTCTTGTGTGTGCCTTGATAACCACTCATATCTTCTTCTTTTAAAAACAACAATAATAATAATAATGCCTAAAAACCTACAAAGTACAAACACAGAAACAGTAAATTCAATCAAGAACTAAAACCCTAACCCTACCTCAATAATAATAATAAGTACTAAAATCTATAGACGTCCGTACAACAAGAGACGATAACAACAGTTCATGTAGTTCAGATGATCAAACGATCAATGACATGCAATAAAAAATACTACTACTAATAATAAAAGAACGTAATCTTATACATAACATGGAGTCTTATGATTAATTACCTTGTACTGTTACTTCAACACTGTTGCAGGTGCTAATAATAAATTATCAGAAGTGTATGGGAGTTCCGATTTTCCCTCCTCCTAATAATCTATATATATACGTATATAAATTCAAGGAAAGATCTACAGTAACTTAATTTTATATTTATTTTATTATTTAACATAAAAGTAACGTTATTAACTTGTTATTTTATTGTTATCTCATATATAGAATATTAAATTTGACACTTTACTATGTTCTTATTTACTTAGACACCAAGAAAAATCAAGGAGTCAACCTTCTTGTTTTATTTTACTAAGTTTAAATAAAAGAAGGGAAATAAAATAAAATAAAATAAAACTGAAAGATGCAAAAGTTGTTAACGCGTTAAATTGTTTAATATTACCCCCAAGGTTTATGGTAATCCACCTTTCGACTATATATTATACTATGTTAGATTCCTGGGTGTTTACCCGGGAGTTCTCAAGTCAAATGATAAAATTATTTTATAAAGATTTTAGTATAAAAGTTTTATTTATTGATAGTCGCGTAATACAATTCGTATGAATTTTGATTACATGCAAAAATATCATAAAAAGACTTAATAATAAAAGAACGTAATCTTATTAAAATACATAACATGAATTAGGCTTATAATTAATTACCTTGTACTGTTACCTCAACACTGTTGCAAATTATTTACGAGAATGGAATGGAAGACAATCTCTGTAGCGTATCAGAAGTGTAGGGGAGTTCCGATTTTCCCTCCTCCAAATAATTATCTATATCTATATTGCCATTGGGGTTGGTGGTCCAGTGGTAAGGCAAAGCCTTTTAATACACTAAAAGTGTGAGGTCTTGAGTTCAAGTCTCACAAGGAGCAAGAAATTCGCCTTTCTCAAAAAAAATAAATCTATATCTATATTAAAGAAAACACACTTGAATAGTGATTTAATAGTTTATTCATTTTCTTATTTAAACTAGGATTCTATTACCCCGTGCTTCGCTGTGAGAGCTCCTGTTGCGTTGAGGGTTTGGTGGACGTTAAAGATCGCGCGTCACCGTGGGAGCTCATGTTGTGTGGAGAGTTTCATGGACATAAACGATAATATTAAGTGATTGTTATTCTCAGGTGGGTTTCAAAAAAATACTCGCCGCTAAAAGCTAAAAGTTTGGTGGTCAAAAATTGAAATCCTAAAAGCTAAAAGTTTGGTGGTCAAAGTTTGATGGTCAAATTGGAATAAATTAAAGTACGTAAGTTAGTAAGAAAGTTAGTGGTCAAAGTTTGGTGGTCAAATTGAGAAGAAAATAAGGGCGTCTAGAAAAATAGAGTCGGTACACGTTAGCATAGTACGTCGGTCCACGTTACTAAAATATTAACAAATGAATAATAAAATAGTACGTTACCTATATCGTTTAATAACAACATAACAATTAAAGAATAATAAAAGTAAAATATTGAGGTTACTGTTCAAGTATCGCACAAATAATATAGATAGAATGTTATCTTATCGTTGTATTACTAGAGAGATAAATAGTTGCGAAATTTAGGATAGGTTTTATAGGGTATTAAAATGTTTAGACTGACGGAATATTTTTCGTTATTATTGGCCCACGTAATTGGCTCACCTATTTGAAGAAAATTGCAAACGTAATTAAAGATTATTGGCCCACGTAGTTGGCCTACCTATTTGAAGAAAATTGCTAACGTAATTGAAGATTATTGGCCCATGTAATTGACGAAAATTGCAGGGTACGACACTTATTATCGCTAATAATGTTATTTTTAATGTCTATCAAACTTATGATGACACGAGCGTCCCGCAGCAAATCACGGGTAACTAAAACACTAGTATATATAAATTCAACAATAGATTTACAGTAACTTAATATCATATTTATTTTATTATTTAATTGTTGTTTTATTATATAACATAAAAGTAACATAATACTTTATTTATTTTATTATTACTTTGCCCTGAACAAACGATATTTAATTAATTTAAGTAAATAAAACTAAGGATTGTTATTTTATTATTATTATTATATAACATAAAAGTAAAGTAATACTTTATTTATTTTATTATACTACCCCAAGGTTTATGGTAATCCATCTTTCGACTATATATTATACTTTATTTTTAGCAAAATTTGACGTGGCCGATAACTCTTTTTAGTACGAAAAGATGATGAGTTTTCGTTCACATTATTATTATATATATTACTCTATATATTAAATGCCAACATGTTAGGGAACAGTAACTTCCTTTTTTCACATTTTCACCACTAAAGTTTCAAAGTTTCAATCTCCTGGGCCTTATCAAAGTCTTCACCACTACACACCTACACTCCCTTATCAACATTCAACAGCTCCACATCTGAACCACAACTTACACAGTTACACCATCAACCTACCTGCTCATCACCGATGCCGACTCCGACCGCCGTGTCTGCTAAACGCAAATCCCCCGCTCATCTATGTCAATCCGAAGGCCCAACCGAAGCTACACCCGATTTAGCCACGTCGACATAATCTCCACGCCATAACCACCACCAATCCATTTCCACACCTCGCCACTACCACCAATCGGACACAACCACCATAGCCTCGACTCCAACTACAAACTCGACCCAAAACAACCCTAATAACACGACCCAGCACCCCTGTCGCGTCACTCAGACAGCGCCGCCGCCACCATCCATGGTGGTGGCCGACCGTTTCTAATAACGGGGGAGATAGAGACCGAGAGTGAGGGAGACTTTGTGTTAGAGAGAGAGGGAGCTCATCCGACCTTTGAACTAATACTCTTTAACATATTGATGGCTATTGACGGTTCTTTCATTTGAGTTATGGAATATGGAGTATATGTGCTGATGAAGAAAGATATTCATTGGCAATAATGATGTTCATGTGAATTTATCTTCTGTTTTCATATATTATTACAAATGAGATAAGTCACATGCTTTTTTTGCTGTATATTATAAAAAGGTTTGGTCACAACTCACAAGGTTTTAGTTGAGATTCACAATGGCTACTTGATACCTGAATTACTCAGGTTAGATAACTTATTAGAATTATAAATTGAAGCTCTAGCAAACTTCCACCAACCTTAGCGCACCACGCGGTCAAATAGCGGTGCAAAGCCCGTACAACCCGTGCTGCGCGGTGTCATAGCGGTGCATATCCCGCGCAACCCGTGCGTAGCACGGGTGGAATCCACTAGTATATATTAATTAGAAACATGACGAACAATAGTCATGTTTCTAATTTTGAACTTTGGCCACGAAAATTTTGATTATGTTTGTGATTTTGTATTTTGAACACGAAAGTTCGAAATAATACTCTTTTCTTAACTCTTTTGTCTCGTAGTCTATTTTGTCTTTTAGTGTTTTTTTTCATTTACACCCCTTGTAATTTAGTGTTTTCTCATTTAACACGGTTTGTTTTGCGATTTTGCACGGGTTTGTTCTTGGTTTGCTTAGTACTTAACATGGTTTTACGACTCATTTTCCCTCTATGTTTTAACGTTATATGCGTCACTTAGTGTTAATAGTTTGTGTTTTTTCTTTACGATTTTCATGGTTTTGGTCGTTGTTTCGTTGCTACTTAGCACGATTTACATTTTCATCCTACAACGCTGGTGGCACGGTTTTACGGGCATCGCCCCGCAACGTGGGGCGCGCTTAAAGACTAGTTCATCTTATTTATCATTGTAGTGGATCCCCCATATGTGGCCTAATGGTTAAAGGTTTGGGTTTTTCCTGTGGAGATCTAAGTTTGGTCATCACTTGTGTCACTTTTAAGGATTATGGTAAGGAAGGATTTGAGTTATACCTTGTGAGGTTATCAGTTTGAATCTCGAGCCCACCCGGGTTTTAGTCTTATTGTGTGTTACGCTAGAGAGTTATGCTCTTGTGACGTGATGTGTTGGTAAAAACACCTTGTTAATATGTTAGTTTTGTATATATTTTAGTCTTTTATTGTGTGCTTTTAGTCGGTCTTAGTTATTTATTAGTATACATGTGTTTTGTAGGTGTTCGTGAGATATGAGCTTAAACGAAGGAAAATGATCAATTCGCGTACACGTGAAAGCGAGCATAGAAAGTGATACGTGTTCATAGACATTGGAGCGTAAACGAGAAACTTTGATCGTGCCAAGAACACCCGAGTCGAACGAGCATGGTGTAAATAATAATAATAAGAGTTAATAGCCATTTTCGTCCCTGAGGTTTGGTCCAGTTTGCCACTCCTGTACAAAAGTTTTTTTTTTTTTGCAATCCCTTACCTGTGGTTTGGATTTTTTGCCAAATTCGTCCTTTTCACTAACCCAGTTAAAAAAATCTCGTTAGTGTCAGGGGTAGGGTTGTCTTTTTACCAGCCAGGGATGAATTTGGCATTTCAAACTTGCTCTTCCCTCCCCTGAAATTTCCGGTAGGTTCTTGCCAGAATCCGACCACCGGATTTTATTCCGGCCAACCCAAAACCTAGTTATAAGAATGTTTTAATTCGTTTAAATGTTCCCAAAACGTTTCTCCATCTGTTCTTATTCAATTCCTGGTCTTTATCGTACATTTAATCTGTTTTAATCGTGTATTTAATCGAGTTTTATGAAGGTAACCGTTGGAACTTTATGTCAAGATCAAACGTTCGATTTTGCCTAACGACCTTATATACTGATCATTGAAATACATCACACAACCTTTGTGCATCACAAACCCACTTTTAAACAAATCAAAACGTGACCAGAAGGTCTGTTAATCTCGACGCAAAGCTTCAAACATGTGCACCTCGTTTTTTTCCGTATGCCACATTGTAAGTCCGAAACTTTTATGTCATTTTGATTGTTGTTTAACTCCGAGTAAAAGCCCTTTATCATTGTTGCTTAATCGTGTCCGATTCGGGTTAATTGAATCTGATTCTAGGGTTAGGGTTCTTGAAAGTTAAGTTTGGGGAAGAAGATGATGTATTTTATTTAAATTTAAGTTATTTTGATTTCAAATTTATTCAACAAACTTGCTTCTTGGTAGAGTGGTTATGTATGTGTGGTTCCATAGAACAGACCCGGGTTCGAGCCTCTCAACCCGCGGGTCTTTTCTTTATTTTTAAACTTTCATCATTAGGCAAATTCAGTCCTGCAAGGTTAACTGAATTTTAAATGCCAAATTCGTCCCTGACTGGTAAAAAGACAACCCTACCCCTGACACTAACGAGATTTTTTAACTGGGTTAGTGAAAAGGACGAATTTAGCAAAAAAAATCCAAACCACAGGTAAGGGATTGCAAAAAAAAAACTTTTGTACTGGAGTGGCAAACTGGACCAAACCCCAGGGACGAAAATGGCTATTAACTCTAATAATAATATATCATTTGGATCCCCCATATGTGGCCTAATGGTATAAAGGTTTGGGTTTTCCTGCATAGATCTAAGTTTGTTCATCACTTGTGTCACTTTTAAGGATTATGGTAAGGAAGGATTTGAGTTACACCTTATGAGGTTATCAGTTTGAATCCCGGGCCCACCCGGGTTTTAGTCTCATTGTGTGTTACGCTAGAGAGTTATGCTCTTGTGACGTGATGTGTTGGTAAAAACACCTTGTTAATATTTTAGTTTTGTATATATTTTAGTCTTTTATTGTGTGCTTTTAGTCAGTCTTAGTTATTTATTAGTAATGTACATGTGTTTTGTAGGTGTTCGTGAGATATGAGCTTAAAATGAAGGAAAATGATCAATTCGCGTACACTTGAAAGCGAGCATAGAAAGTGATATGTGTTCATGGACGTTGGAGCGTAAACGAGAAACTTTGATCGAGCCAAGAACACCCGAGTCGAGCGAGCATGGCGTAAATAATAATAATAATACAACAATAATAATAATAATAATAATATAAAGCAAAGGGAAAATGGCCAAAATAGCCCGTTGACCGTGTGTTTTGCAAAAATAAACATCTCCCCCCTTTTTGGAGAGACAAGACACGGCTCCCAACGAGCCTGAACCGTCTCCGAGATCCTTTGGGTTTAGATCCAATGGCCAACGAACACGTGGCGTCTCCCATCCCGAGGCTGTCCCGTCTCTCTCCAAACGGGTCAGAAGTCAACCGTCTCTCTCCCAGACGGGTCACATTTCCCCATGCCGTCTCAAGCCTTCGGTTCAACCGTCTCAAGACGGGTCACATTTTCCCATGAGGACTCGCCGTCTCCCGAGACGTCTCGGGTATCGTCGTCTCCGGTGAGTCCCGATGATTAGTCTGGCGCTTCGGTTGTCCAGGTCAGTCCTATAAATACCGTTCTAAGTCACAAACTCCGTCCCATTCCCGTCAGACTTTCACCCCACCACCGTCTAACACTATCACCACCACCACACCACCACCACCGTCCACCACCACAGTCTAATTCATCCACAAATGGCACCGCAACGATGGACCGAAGAACAGGAAATTGCACTGATTACAGCATGGCGGCATGTCGAAGAAAGCACCCACCAAACCAACAAATTGTCCCGTCTCTCCAAAGGGGGGGGGGGGGGAGAGGGTTATTTTTGCAAAACACACTGTCAACGGGCTATTTTGGCCATTTTCCCTAAAGCAAATGTACATAAAGAGACTTTGTCTCGTAAAGTGGTTTTGAAAAAGTTGAGTAAAAGAAAAATAAAAAAAAGAACAACAACCAAATGTGTTAAAGCTAAATGAACCTAATATGGGTTAATTAATTGTTGGATCACTAATTTATGTTTTAGCTTATCTGTCAGCCCAGGTGAGAATGAGAGGCCCACTACAATTGGGTAATTGCCTGAAATTAAATGGAGGAGGTTGGATATTACTTTTGACGGTTGTGGATACTTGTTCGACACCAACTTTCTTTGGGCACGAAGTTCGCATAACAGGAACAAGAGAGACATGTTTGCGAAGATGATGCAAGGTTAAAGGTTTCGTGACTTCCCCTAGACAAATGGTTCAATTAGGTTTTGCAATTTTTCTATTTATTTCTAGCGTTGGATTATGTTTTGTTTATGATGACAAACAATTAAAACATTATTGATGCATTATTGATTTGTGATTTGAGTCATTTCTTTACAACTTGTTCGGTTGATGACAAAATTTAGTAACGGGTTGGGTGACATAAAGATGGTTGACTTGACACTTACAATTGAGTAGTTAATAAGGCTTGATGACAAAAACTTGTGCTACCAGTTAATTAACTAATTTTCATAACTATGTCTATGTGATTCCCAATCTATAAACTGAAAATTGTGTGAAACCTAGAACCTGAAGTTTAGAGGGAGTTACTTCTTTATTAATATTGTTTTCTATTCAAATCACTTAATCAACTTTTTCAAGCATAACAACATTCTACTTCATAAAATATTATTTTTAATTAATTAGTTTAATTGATAAAATTGCTATTAACACTAACCACATACTCCTCGTGGTTCGACAACCATAATCCCTATATTGCAGTCCTTGTAGCTAAGGAGTTGTTTTTAATATAGTTTTTTATTAGCACTCGACACGCGATCATGACGGCACAATAACTATCAAGTGACAGCTGACGATGTGGTTTCCCGAATTTGGAGAGTTCGGTGGCCAAAACACAAAGAAAATCATCGTTCCAATTTTTTTTAATCATTGTAGTGACTCATTTTATTTTAATTTATTTTCATTTTTATCTACTACTATACAATATTTAGAAAAGTGATCAGCGTTGTCTTCGAGAATTCCCAAAATGTATTGATTCTGGGTTAGTAAAAGATGTGAGCTTCGAGAATTCCCAAAATGTATTGATTCTGGGGTTAGTAAAAGATGTGAGCTCTATGAAAATTTAAGTTTCAACATTCGATTTTTAATTGTTAAACATCAATGCCTATAACAAAAAATATACATTAAAAGTAAATAAAATAAATCAATTACGGCTAGATTTTATATAAAAAATATATATTACATATTTATCAATTTAAATTTAAACAAAGTACATTATTCATATACTTAATACTATTAAATAGCAATGTCGGTGGCCTTTGCCACCTGACACACCAGCCCCTTTACTTTAAGATTTTCACATTTTATCCTACATTTATTTTCTTTTATTATGGGTTTCACTAACTAAAGTTTTGTTTACTTTTCCTGCTTCTTTGAATTGGTTCACATTATTGTTTTTCCTTTTACAATTCCCATGTTGTCTTATATTATTTTTGGTCTTCAGGCTGGTAATATATAATAACCATCTGATTTTTTTTATCTATGTTATAACAATAACATTATATATAAAGTATATATACTCTTATAACATGTAATACATTTAAATTCGATGATTCAATTTGAGTTGTCTATGTTCTGATATAAAGGGTCAATAACAAGTTTTTACATAATCACGTTGCATACTCAGTTTAAATTCGTGTTCGACGTAAATTTCGTATACTTTTGAGTATGTCTATGTTTCAACGTAAGTTCGGTGTTTGCTTTCGTGCTTTATTTTGTACGTTTCGTACGTATGACTCGGATCTCACATTATACGTTTTGATTTGACTATATATTCAAGTTAGTCTACGCTTTGACCCACTTAAATTTTGTATACTTTGTCATATAATTTTGACTTTGTCTATGTTTCGACGTAAATTGGGTGTTCATTTTCGTGCTTTATTTTGTACATTTTCGTACGTATGACTCCGGTCGCATATTATACATGTTGATATGAAGCTATAAGTTTTGGTTAGTCTATGTTTTCACCATGTCGGACGCCACTTAGTATATGTTCCGTACGTATGACTCCGGTTGCATATTATACGTTTTGATATGATGCTATAAATTTACGGTAGTCTACGTTTTCACCCCGTCGCGTCGCCGCAACGCGCGGCGGGTAAACCAAGGTTTTCAGAACCGGACCGGACGTCGAACCGGACCCCCGGCCGGTTCACCGGTCCGACCGGTTCGACCGGTCCAACCAACCGGCCCAAAAACAAAAAAAAAATAAAAAAAAAATTTAAAAAAATACAAAAAACCGGTCCAACCTCCCGGTTTTCCGGTCCGACCTCCCGGTTTTCCGGTTCGACCGGCCGGTTCACGGTCCGAAGCCGGTTCACTGCACCAGCGGTCCGAACACCCGAACCGGACCGGTCCAGGCCCCGGAGCCCGGTCCGACCGGCCGGTCCGGTCCGGTTTTCAAAACCATGGGGTAAACAACTAGTTGTGGTTTATAAGTGGTACATGATAATTGATAAGCAGGCCCCGCCTAAACGTTGACGGGGTCACTTTCGCCCGGTCTTTACTTTACTGGACCCAATTTTTTTTTTAAATTTATATATATTTAGGACGTATTTTTGTTTTTTATACGTAAAAGTCTAGTTTGTGAATTTGGAAAAAACAGTCAAGTTCAAGTTTTGGCTCTACTTTGCTCTAGCACCAAATTCTGTTTTTTTTAATTCATTTATCTTTATTAAAATTTTAGATCTAAATTTTTTATATTGCTCGACACTCAAAATTTATTGAGTAAAATGCACGAATGGTCCATGTGGTTTGCACTAATTGCACAAATGCCCCCATCTATTTGAATATTTCCTAACGTTGACATTTTATAACACTTTGTTCCTTACCAGTTAACGTTGTTAAGTTTTTTTAGTTAAGTCATGTAAAATGACCAAACTACCCATGGGGACCATCCGAGCAGTTTGATTTTTTATATATATTTTCTTGGACCACCACCACCACCTCCTCAAAACAACCAACATCACCCCCTCCCCTCCTCCTCCAACCACCCCCGCCATCACCCCTCCTCCTCCTTTAACAAACGAGTCAGTAATTACGCAATAATAATAATAATCAAAGATTGGACATAATATTAGTCTGTGTTAAAATAAAATAAAAAATGATCGAAACTGTCACCAGCTATGAATCCAAGATACCGATTATTTAACATAAAAAGAGGAAGGGAAGGAAGACGTGAGCTCTGCACATCGGAGACGTTGTAGTAGATCTGCAACGAAGGTACCCTCCTCCCTTTCCCTTTATTATATAATTCACACTCTTTTTTATTTTAAACATTCTTCATGTTTCCTATTGCTAGATCTGGTTATGAACGTATGGCGTTGGTGACAGTTTTGGAGGTGGGTGGTGGAGGAGTGGATGATCGGGGTGAAGCTTGGTTTGTGGTGGTCGTGTGCCAGTGATGGTGGTTGTGTTGTTGTAAGTGACAGAGAAAGTGGTAGATGGACGATCGGGGTGGAGCTATATGATTGGTGGTGGTGGTAGTTGGGGGAAGATGATGGTGGCAGTTGGGGTTGAGAGACAATAGAGATAGAAAGAGAGAGAGGGGGAGAGAGTTTATATTTATAATATCTTTTATTTTTATTTCTTTTAAGAGGGGTAATTTAGTAATTTCACATAGGCTTAACTGAAAAACTTAACCTCCATCCAAGTCAGGGACTATTGATGCAATAAAATCCAAACCACAGATCCCATTAGGGTAATTTTGAAAATCTGAGGAGCATACTTTAAATTTGGGGAAACCACATGAACCATTCGTGCAGTTTACTCAATTTTTTTAGTGTTCCTAAAATCGGCCCTAATGATAAGTTTAAAAGATTTGAAATTTTTATATAGTATTAATTTACAAGTGTTTTATGCATTGTGATGTTGTACATTATGCTTATAAAGTGTTTTGTGCATAAGTCTTTCTGTGCTTAGCTGTGGTGGGTTGTACCCCATTTGTTTTTTTTTAATTTTTAAACTCAATATTTTTACATCTTTTACATTTTAACCCCAACAAATTTTCACTTTCAACTTTAATCCTTTTACTTTTCACCTTTTAGAAATATTTTGTTTTAAATTTTGGTCTAAATTTTGTGAGTTAACACGTCACAACGTGTGTGTGTGTGGGTCAACATTTTTACGCTTATTTACCCTGTTGAACAGCTCTGTCGCAACGCACGGGGTCCTAAAAGTCGACTTAGTTATTTTTTATGTTTTACGTTTCACATTTTTAGTTCAACGTTTTTACGTCTACTTTCTTTTCGTTCATTTTTGTTTTTTTTCCTTTTTTATTTCTTCTCATACGAGTTTTTTCGGTGTTGGTAATCTCTGACCGTGATGTCGCATTGGTGTTACTGACAATTGTAAAGTCATGGATTTCTAGAAGAATAAATAGATTTTAATTATTTTCATATATTTTTTGAAATCCTTAAATCCTTAAATTATTTTCATATATTTCAAATATTACAAAATTCTTTAATTGTGAATGAAAGCTTCTAAGAACATCTAAGTAAGTTATGAGGATAATGAGTTCAAGTCTTATAAGGATTAGAAATTTTTCGTTAAAAAAAAACTAAACAATACACCTATAATCTATTTTTGAAAATGTGCACTATATTTTACTATTATCCATGTTTCTATTTTTACTTATTTTTAATTTCTTTGTTTTTCTTTCATTACATGTTTAAATTGTGTATTTAAGTTTGTAATACACATTGATTTATCTTTATGAAATTTTATTTGTTTTCATACACGGCGTAATGTGCATGCATGGCTTAACATTTTTACGTCTATTTTTCTCGTTTAGCATGTTTGTCGCAACACGTAGTTCCTAAATCGATTTAGTTATTCTTTACTATGTTTTATGACCTGGTCCAATATCTTCGCATTAGCACGCCATACCAGGTGTGCGTAGTTCGGTGATTTTACGTCTACGTTCCGCTAGGTGTTGTGTTTTCCGTTTTTTTTATTTTGTTCCACGAGTTTTACGGGTGTTGGTGATCACTGACGATGTTGTAGCATTGGTGCAAAATTTTATTATCTATTTGATTTTAACCAAAACTATAAAATAAAAAAAAGGATACATTATGAAAATGACATAAAAAAAGCGTGTTTGCAATCGCATGCTCACAAACAAGCATAGCAATATTTACATAACCAAAATCATTCACTAAATCGGCCTTCTTACTGGTTTAAAAAATGGGTGATGTTAATACGAGACTATTTAACTTTTAACATGATTTACAATGAAGACCAAACTGACCCGAACCAAATTTGAACCGCGAAAGCGCATATACAAGAACCGGACCAAGAGAGTTGCGTCCGTTTCGGGTAGAACTGTTAAGAATTTGAACTATAACTAACTGTCTACAGGGCTGAATAATTGGGAGATTTTTTCGCTGGATGAGTTCATAAAGTTTCACATAAGACATCATTATATAATTCCAGTATTGTCCAAACTTACATATACGTTCTAATCATACTATGAATCAACTACAATTTACTGTTTACATATATCGACCTCATAATCACCTACCTCAACTATTGCATAGATACTGTGATACTGATCCATACATATACGTAAAACATACCAGTGGGTCTGGACCAAATTGATCCAAGAACCGATTAGCCTAAGAATGATGGACCGAAAATCTACCCTATATGAGTTTACAGTTTGGTTACATGTCAGTTTCTCATTCCTTACAATAAGGTTGCATGGTGTAGTCATGGAGGTGGAGGGGACATGCAACGACATGTGGTAGCCACGTTAATTCCCTCAAACCCTCAAAAATGGTGTGGTCATGGAGGTGGAGAGGGCATGCAACGACATGTGGTAGCCACGTTAATTCCCTCAAACCCCCAAAAAGCCACGGGGTGATGGTGGCATAGGAGAGTAGTGTGAAGGAGGTATTTGTTTTTTTCTTTTTTTAATCAAGCAACTAATTATAATCATCCATAATCCAACAACCAACCACAACCATCCACCTCACCGTCACCTTTTCTCCATACCGGTGGAGATCTTTAAGCCCCAAGGGGCCACACCCCTTCCACGCCATATAGGGGGTGGTGTTAGTGGCGTGAAAGGACTTCACATCCCCTTTCAACGCACTCACACCATTTGGTCTAAATGCTGTAGTTCCTTTGTAGTGGTAGGAAAAAAAAATAAAGAAAAAAAATTAAAATAAAATATAACTTACCAAAAATCAAGAAGATTATTATCAAACGGTAAAATTAATAATGAAGATTATTTAGTTAAGTTATACAAGGTGCCCCAATTACACTCAGATCAAACAGAATTGTAACCATTAACAACAGAAGGTAAAATTACAGTAAAACAAGCCCAAGATAAAAACTAAACAAACAAAACTCTAAAGCTCAATATGCCTTGTATTTTGACTCCTCACCAAATCATTTAACTCATGCTCTTCTTTCATGGTTCAATAACAAGTAGAGGCTGCAAGCAACAATGGCAATTCTCGTAATTAGCAACAAGATGCAAATTTTATGTATGCAAGTGACATAAATACTGTGTTGGGTCAAGTTCTTGCGTAGCAAAGACCATGTTTAATTGAATGGGTTAAACCCAAACACAAACATGAGTCGTTTAGTTACCCATTTCAGAAAACAGGACAAACGGGTTAGATATGACAACCCAAAACCTGATTATTTTCATGTTGTGTCAGGAATTATCACCCCTATAAGCGACATAAAGAAGAAAAGAAAAGATACCATATCCAGGCTAACAGGCTTCCCATCCTCGGCAAGAATATCGACTATTGTTCCAGATTGATCGGCCTAAAAACATAACAGAGATAGTATAGAGATCAAACATACAATTATGATTATGAATCATCCTCATCATCATATGTGTCTAAATTAAAGTTGGTACATCATTACTGATAAAGACTAGTATGTGACAGTTATTTCTAAAATCTTGCACTCCATATTTACAGCAGTTTAGGTCCAACAAGTAATTGAAACTAAAAACAGAAGCAGGAGTTACCTCAATCTCATTCATCAACTTCATGGCCTCAATGATGCAAATAACCTGGCCTTTCTGAACCTTGTCTCCGACCTGAAGAACACATATATAAAAATCTTCATTAACAAATCAACCACAACACTTCTTAATCAAGAAACTAAAGACTAGGTAATTAAATTTATGACAAAAATAGTAAATAAACCCTACCACCTCAGAGTCAAAACTGAAAGAATCTGTAACTAGACATAACAAATGCTGCATATATTATTCTTGATCATTTAAGTATGTTACTTTATCTCAGATGCATGGCTACCAGGAGGATATATCATCGACTAAACACGATGCTGCAATTTTGCACATTTACAGTTTACATGTGAATGGGTCAATTTGGGTTGCGTTTTAACCCAAAAGAGTATGATAAAAATAATAACTCAAGATCAGGTCAAATGAGTTGAACGGCTAAAAATTCATGAGTGTTTCTTTAAGTATACAACTTCCTAAATCTTTCATTCAAATGTTAGGTTTGTAGTCAAATTTAGAAATCGAAAGAAAGTGTTTTGTGGGTCGATTCAAACTGAACCTATTTTGACGGTTTGACCTGTTGCCTAACCTGCTTGCTCCACCTGCCTATCTCGTATTATAAACATACCTTCACAAATGGCGGAGCTCCAGGGGCGGGAGACCGGTAGAATGTTCCAGCCATGGGGCATTTCATTGGAGGATGAGAGGACTTAGGTTTAGCAGGGGTTGGTGAGGGTAGTGCTGGTGCAGATGCAGAAGGAGGGGGTCCTGAAGAAGCTGGTGCAGATTGTGGTGGAGGTGGTAGTGATTGATACATAGCCTGAGGTTGTGGAGATTGCATCATAACCATAGGGCCAGGTGGCGGTTGAGGCAAAGCTTCCTTCTTTCTAATAACAACCTCACAGTTTTGTTGCTTTAGCTCGAGCTCCATAATGTCTCTTGAATCCACAAGCCTGAAATTATAACCAAATTGCACCCAAAAGGAAATTTTAACAAACGTTTTATATATTCTAAAGATATTGGGAACGTGTGTAAGGAATGAATCGACTTACTGAACAAGCTCTGCCACTTGATTCATAAATGCGGTGATTGATGCAGCATCAGGGACGGTGGCATCTGGAGATGATATCTTGGTTGATTCCTCTGATTTCTTTGAAGCTGGTGCAGAATTTAATGATTGTTCAAGGGCAGTCTTGATAGGAAAAAAAATGATTTAGATAAAAGCTAAAGGGAAAAGAAAAGGCAATATATTACAAACTACACAAAGTAATTTGTTTAATCACTTGATTAAATTTTTGCAGCTCACCTGGTTAAGTTGGGCAGACACTCTTGTAACGTCATTTTGGCCCCTCTTAGATGACTACACAAATAATTAAAACATTATAATCAGTATGGTCAATTTGTATGCATCAAGGGTAGGTCATGTGAAATACTAATGTATAATAATGTACACAATTGACTGAAAACATAAGCCAAAGCACACACAAACTTTTGTTACTATACCCTAGGTAATTCCTACATCGGCCATGGATAGAACTATAGAAAAGATGTTGGCTTATAAGGAAGGACCATCCTCATATACCACCAATATTCCATAAACGTGTTTTGGGCACATTGGTAGTATATAAGGCTTGAGACGAGTTCTCCTTGGTTAAACGGGCTCAGGTCTTGGTTTTAAAAAGCGCGAAGCGCACAAAAGCGACGAGGTCTAAAACCGAGGCGCAAAGCGCAAAAGCGGTGGGCTTTTCGTACGCGAGGCGTAAGACAATTATATAATTTTTTTATATATGCTATAGGTTTTTAGCATCATTTACTCAAAATATAGATACAAATAAGGTATATATATGATTTAACTAAAATGTACAATCTTTTTAGCTACATGTATAACAATTTTAAGCACAAAAACATCATGTGTACAAAAAGCGCGCTTTTTTCTTGCGCTTTTAATGCGCTTTTTTTGCGCTTTTTGTACACTGCTCGCCTAGGGTTACATAAGGCGCACGGATTTGCGCCTAGGTGCGCTTTGCGCTTAAGGTGCGTTTTTTAAAACATAGGCTCAGGTGGGGGGCCAAGGATGGGTGACCTCCTAGGAATTGTTCAATAGGGTAAAAAAACAAAGTCGTGACTAGGGGGGCAAACGAGCCGAGCCGAGCTCCAAAAACTTATGAGAGCTTGAGTTCGGCTCGTTAGAAATTTCTTGAGCTCGAGCTTGGCTACTATCTATTAGTTAATATATTAAATAAAAAAAATATAAATATTAGGCTTGGAGTTCGAGAAATGAAGCTCGGCTCAGGCTCGTTTAGCAAACAAGCTTAAATGAGGGGTAAATGTTATTAAATATTAATAAAACTAATATTACACTAAGGCTTGATAATGCTCGACGAGCCTGACGAGCTTCACATGTCAGGCTCGAGCTCAATTAATAAACGAGCTTTGTTTTGAGCTCAAGCTCAGCTTGGGCTCGATAAGGCTCGACTTGTTTCGATCTTTTTACCGAGACGAGCTCAAGTAGCTCGCGAGCTGCTCGGCTCGTTTTCACCCCTAAGTCGTGACCTCCAAGAAGACAAAGGGGACATCATTTGTTGGTATGGGGGCCAGGTTAGTTTTAACAAGCGTGAGGCGTTTCGATGCTTTTTTATCCCAAAAGCCGATGTGTGATGCGTGAAGCGCGTGCATCACGTATGCCTCGCATTCGTTGTTATAAACTAGTAAACTACCAAAAGAACAATTTATAGATAATATTTAAACTTGTCAACTTTTAAACACCATAATATAAGACACTTATCAATTTCTAATCATCTCTAGTCATATTTGTTCAATCGATGATCTAAATTGTCCAAATACTCAAAGTAATTGCTCAATCGATGGTCACATTTGCTCAATCGGATTAAAAAAACTCAGACCCATTGCAATCACGATCAAAGTTTGTTACAAACAATTAACAAATACAACAGGATCAAGACATGTACCTGAAATCCTAAAGACGATGAGGATCCAGCGATCAATGCACGATTGGATTTGAAACCTGATTGAAAGGCAACAACAGAGTTGTTACGGTGGTTGGGATTCTGGTTAGGGGTTGGTTGAGCAGTGAAAAAAGGTGATGTTTTAGGGCAGTTAACAGTGAAGGAAGCCATAGGTGAAGGATAGTAGTAGAGTTGGTGCAGAAAAGATAGAAAGATGGTTTGAATTGCAATGGAAGAGGATGGAGGGATTATTGTATGGGTGTGGAGGCGATGGAAACGAAGATGTAGAGTAGAGTAGTGTTAAATGAAGGGCGATATTAACGAGGTGACTGCAACACGACGATGGTGTTATCGATGAATCTTTTTTTTCTTATATTTTTTAGGTGGGAATGTGGAATATGGTCCATCGAGCTTGGGACGGTATCGATACCAACTGATACCGATCTTGAAAATAACGATCCCGAAACCTCCAATACCATATGGTACGGTATCGGTACAGTACCGGTATTTTACCTTAAAATAATAATTTCGTACCGATACCGAAAACCTCTAAATGTGAATACCAATACTGATACTGAACACTCTCGATTCGGTACGAGATCAATTCAGGATCGAGATCAATTCGGTATTCGGTGTAATATACTCATCCTATTATGGATGCTATTTATGGTGTAACTTATGAATTATGATGCTATTTTTTTAAATGGAGTTAATTACACACATGGTTTGGTAAACAAAATGTGAAAACTAAAATTAACAAAGTTTAGGGTATATATTTGGTTAACATTAATTATTGTTAAAAATTATATTAAGTTTGTATAGAGTAACTATTTTACAAATGACAAAAGCCATTCGTGTAATTTACCAAAACAATATATACTAAAAACTAACTCGCCTCATTTTCCTTTCTTTTTCATCACTCCTAGTTCCCTTACTTGCCCCTCCATCGTCGTTTAATTCTTCATAACCACCATTGTCCATTTCCTTTCTTATAGCCACCACAACCTCTCTCTAATCATACCGAACTATACCCTCAATTCTCTTACGCCCTTAATTCTTATCATCACTATAACAAAAAAAAAATAATTATTTTTTACTTTCTAATATAATCAAGTTTAAAATATAACATCACTATGCCAAGCTCAAAGTTTTAAAAATGTTTACATTGGATGGTAGTTTTTGTTTTAGCATATTTCTAATTTTTTTTTACTAAACACATAAGTTGTAATTAAAATTTTCTAATTAATTATGATAGTTATTTCTTAGCAATTTTACTCTATATGTAACACATCCAATCACTTTTTGCTTTTTCTTGTGTTAAAATTTTATTATCTTTAAATTTACTTTACAAATAACACATTTTACACTTTACCTTTATTATTGGGCTTTTCTTTATACTTAAAAATTACAAACTATGGGCCTTGAAACCCAATTACAATATCCCAGTTTAGCCCACAACCCACAAAGGCTATTAAACCCTAACACACCTGTACCAACTCTTCTTTACACTCGCACACACTACACACACACACGAAGACCGTCACCAACGACGCCGGCCGCCGTAGCAAAACCACCAGCCTGAAGATGGAGGCAGCGAGAACCGTGAAAGACGTTTCACCTCATGAGTTTGTTAAGGCCTACGCCGCTCATCTCAAACGCTCCGGCAAGGTTTATTTCTCTTTCTCTCTCTCTCTCTTTAATTTAATTGATTGAAGATCTCGAACTTCATATTATGTTTATGATATTCTTTCACCAGATTATTATGTTGTGACGTGTTGTATAATTATCTGATTGATAACCTTTGTTATTATTACATTTGAGTTTTTTTATCCCTAGTTTTACTTGCATTTGCGTTTTTTTTAGTTGTTGAATATTTTTGTTTATTGTTTAGTTTATAGGATTTAACGTGATGGAGTTGATGACGTGGCTGTATAATTAGTTTTGGAAAATGAGTTAACTAGTCAACTAGATAGTTTAGAGTTATGCATTTGCAATAGGTTTGAATGTTCGGATGATCGGTGGGTTTAGACTTTAGATAATGATTATCTGGAGTTTTAAGCAGGCTCATTTAGTTATCACAGGCATGCATATGAGACTAACTTTTGCTTTTGAAAATTTACTAAAATGTTGAAAGAATTATGTTGTCAAAAGCGCTCTAGGCAGGCCAATTTTGGCCAAAAAGCGTCTTAAACCCCTAAATAAGCCTCGAGTCAACCTAACTAAGCATAAAATCAACCTAAAACAGCCTGCCTAAATTAGCCCTAAGACCCTAAATAAGCCTAAAACACGTATAAAATCCACACAAATATGTTTTAGACCATGCGTCTAGCTTAAAAAAGCTTGAATGCCCCTTGGACTTTTGACAACATAGGGAGAAAAATGTGGTTAGGATGCAAAAGCAGGGACCCAGTGACTGGTGCCACAACTAGCTACATCAACTTTGTAAATCTGTGCATTGGTCTCATATAATTGAATGTGTGAAACCAATTGATTCGGCACTGTTATGGTGGGACCTCAAGATAGGACATTGCTATTAGCGTGGGGCTTAGTTTGAGAGGCTGGCTCATCTGTCTAACTGTACCCACAGATAGTTTAATGGATTTTGTTTTGTTGAGTTTGCGCTAACAGTCATAAATTATTTTTCATAGCCATTGACAAATCGTAAATTGACTATATTGTGAAAAACTGTCTTTGCATCGTTACAAGATACGGTACGTCGGTACTAGTATTCAGAACCCATGTGCATAGTTGTGTTATATTGTTTTGGTTTGTACCACTACCACATGGAGTAGAAGAAGTATAGGTAGTCTTTATGCTCATGCATTCGTTTGCTGTCATTTGTTGACAGATGGAGCTTCCACACTGGACTGATATTGTCAAGACTGCTACATTTAAGGAGCTTGCACCGTATGATCCTGATTGGTACTACATCAGAGCTGGTAAGTTTGATCTGTATATTGCACAATCTAATATCAAATCCTTCCATATCTGATATAGTTGTTTGTATAAATGTGTTAAAATGTTAAGCATCCATGGCAAGGAAGATTTACTTGAGAGGAGGGCTTGGTGTTGGTGCTTTCCAGAGAATCTATGGAGGACGTAAGAGAAACGGTAGCGCTCCACCTCACTTCTGCAAGAGCAGTGGTGGTGTTGCTCGTCACATTCTTCAGCAGTTACAGACCATGAATATTGTTGACTTTGACTCCAAGGGGTGAGTTTTCTAAACATTTGCTTTGTAGTGCCTTTGAAATTGTATTATTGATCATGTGATTTTGTGAACCAGTGGAAGGAAGATTACATCAAACGGGCGAAGAGACCTTGATCAAGTTGCAGGAAGAGTAGGCGTCACTGCTTGAGAGACTCACCAGGAATGCAGATTGTAATGGACACATCAAACACAAGGTTTTAGTTTTATTTGGCTTGGGCCAGAGTTAGCTTCCTGATAAATCTGTTTTCTAGCCATGCATACCAGACATATCATCCATGTTATCTTTTTTGGTTGTCTTCGCCTTTTGGACATCGTTCTATTTTCAGAAATTAAATTTCTTGTATTGAGGTTTTTTAAGTTATGTTTTGACTGAGTTTTTTGTTATCCTATCTTCCTCAAGTCAAGATTAAACATTTATCAAGAAGTTGCATTGTCAAGTTGAGCTTTGAGCATGATTATGACAATGCCTAATTTATTATTGCATCGGCAATCACATAAACAATATCTTATATCATTTATTTAAATATATAATAAAAAACATTCGTAGAGGGTGTTTGGGATTGATTTTTCAAAACAGATTATGCGTTTTGAAAAAGCAGAGGTGGAGCTGCTTTTAGATAATTTCGTTTTGGTATTCTAAAAATCTTTTTCAAAACTCAATCCCAAACACTAAAAACTGAAACGCAAATAATCTAAAAATCGATTTCAAAACGCAATAATCTAAAAATCGATTTCAAAACGCAATCTCAAACACCCCTTTAATCTCTGCTTTAAAGACGCTTACCATGCATCACATATGGTTTCTATACAAAGGGAGTTTCCCATGCACTTCTTTTCAATGTTCTTTGATTTGAAAGATGCATTATCATCAACAATGTAAAACATCGAATAAAATAAATGTAAAACATCGAATAAAATAAATAAAGAAAAGGCGATTAGTTCTGTTAACCCGTATATTTCTTTTTAGAGAGGGTTTTGTGCATGAAAGGGAAGGCTTCAAAGATTCCATCATGCGAATATCCCTGGGACTATGGTCTATGCATACAACAATATATATGTTCTTTTTAAGGTGTTAATGTCCAATTGCCACTTGAATGTTGTGGGTGTTTTGCGAATTGCCTCCCAAGATACAATGAAGCAACGCATGTAGATTGTTATTCAACTTTGTAAGTAGAACACAATTGTGGATATACATCCCAATGCTTCTAAGTTTTCGTATAAGATTCAAAACCAAAACAACGCTGTCAACCTTAACCATGTCTATATGGCCGTCTTGGTTTCTATAAGTCACGACTCGGGCAAATGGTCTTCATATCTTTCAACCTTCTGTTTTGTTACTAGATTTCTATCTCTAAAAATTCAAGTTCAAATTATATAATACCAGGTACAAACAAATACACAGGTATCATAAGGAGCAATAAGATATGCCATATCTTTCAGTGTAATTACGTTCTCCAAAACCCAAATTCGACCCATGTAAAGTGTCCCCTTGCCATCTATAGACTACAAAAGAAGTCGTTTTAGAGTGGTGGTGGTCCTTGGTATAACTAGGTAGTGCTACGATAGTCTAAGTGCCATTTCGTGAAGAAGAGTACGCTTCTGAGAAGCGTTTATCACTTGATTTGTTTCAGCATTATCTAGCACATCAGCGACTATTCCAGCAGCATGACCAAGTGTTTCCTCGGTTGTTCTTTTCAGCATGAAAGCCTGTACCGACAAACAAACCCCACAACATTTTCGCAACAAAAATTACAACGATATAGGAAAAATGGCATATTGATTTATGTTTAAGATTCATGTGTATTATAAAATGTCAATAATTTCATGACAGGGTACCTGTCCATGGTGTGAAATACTCAATATGCATGGAGACTGTAACCATGGTTCTCCATCAATCTGAACTGGCAACGGCGCAAGAAGATGGATTTTTATGGTCTTCCCTTGTGCAAGCCTTCGAGCTCGAGAAAGCCCCACCTGGTACACAATACCATAGTTTAGGGGCAAAAGGAAACACAATCTGGACCAACTTTTGAATAATACGGATGATATATATCACAATAAGGAGAATATATACATTATTTCAGTGTTGTGACTGTCAGCAAATTATAAATTTTGGGTTAATTAGAGGTGACAAAATGGGGAGATCAGCAGTGTTGGGTAATGGGTCAAAATATGTAACTTAGTACTAGTCGAAACGGGTCAGGTAGGTTTTGACCAAAACACTTTTTTGAATTAGTGTATCTAAGGGGGTGTTTGGGATTGATTATTCAAAACAGATTATGCGTTTTGGAAAAGCAGAGGTGGAGCTGCTTATAGATTATTGCGTTTTGGTAGCCTAAAAAACTGATTATCTGCGTTTTCAAAACGCAATCCGAACACTAAAAACTGATTATCTGCGTTTTCAAAACGCAATAATTTAAAAATCAAATTTGAAAACGCAATCCCAAACACATGAGGGAAGAAGTTGTATTGTTTTAATGATACACTTTGGGCCCTTTTAACTGGTTAAACCCATTTGGCCTATTTCTTTTTTTTAGCTAATTTTCTTAGCTATACCTCTTCAACCCATGTTAACTAAATGGGTCATAATGACCATGTCAATGTTAATCAATGAAAAGACAAACAAGTTACCTGAAGCTTTCCAAGATGCCAAGTTCCTGAAATGCTTACAACTTCCAATATCTTATCATGCATAGATTGAGGATCAAAATTATCATTATTTTCATTTTCGTTTTGCCATAAGTCCACACCGCCCATATAACTCCCAATATTCGCAATAAGAACACCTTCCGCGTCCTCCAAAAATTAAAATCACAATCTTAACTTCATTATGTTTGCACAATCCAATAAAGTCATATGTAAAACAAATAAACTAGCAAGGTCTCAAGTTCATATCCAACCCCCACTGTTTATCACCTTCACCTGGTGAAGGCGACCAGTCAGCAGGGTATTGGTGGGCCCTGTGAGTTTTCCCTAACGGGTTCTCATAGTTACCACAAAAAGAGTTTGAACTAACCTCAGGAACCTCAATCTCAACACCATCAACCTCCACGCGAACTTGCCATGGATAATCGGCTAATGTTCTATCCATCATACTCCTAGCACCTTCTCTGGCATATAAAACTTTATTCATAAACTGCAACCAAACCAACTTAAACCATTATTAAACATGTCATTACAATTCATTTTGATGCAAAATTTACTTTAACTCGAATGCAGGAAAAACACGTTTACCTGGTTATAAAATTTCTCTGGATTCTCCTCTCTTAAATTGTGAATATCAAGAGCAACCTTTGCATCACATCCGACCCCTACAATCGTAAGTATTTAGTAACCATTTACATCTATCGTCATCATCATCATCATCATCATCATCATATTAAAGATGTGACATACCAAGATAATTATTCATGAATTTTGGGGAACGAAGCGGTTTTCCTTTTTGATTTACAAAAGAAATCATCCAACGATCAAGAACAGTTACTGCAGCGTGTTCCACGTGTTGCAGCATCATGCAAAGGCCTCCGTGTTTTTGTACTGACCCTAAACCACCACCCCAGTTCAAAACACGAGCCAAATCATTTCCGGTTCCAGCGGGTAGAATAGCAACAGGTGGTGGAGATACAAAGTTTTGTTTTTCAATGGCATCCAGTACCCACCCTGCTGTACCATCACCGCCACATACGAGCACTCTGAAATGTGGTACTTTTCTAAATAGATAAAGACCGACTTCGGGTCCTTCTTTTGCGCTAAGTTCAAAAATCTACAGCATACACAAGAAAGTTTGAATAAGACTAACTTTTATACAGGTGCAAACGGGTCGGGTCAAAACATAAATGAAGAATCTTGGAACCTCTTTACGTACAAACCTGAACGGGGTTCAAGAGAATATTCAACCGCAGCTTGATTGAATCTCCATGTTTAGCACCGCTTTTTTTATTTATAAAAACTAAAAGAGGCCTTGCATCGGGGCGCAAAGTAACCAGCTCGTATCTCTGCTTCATTTGTACCTTCTGACACTCATCTCTGTGACTTGTTTTATAACTCAATTTTTTGTTCATCGTTTCATCGTTATCATCATCGGTTTTTAGATTATTATCTGATGTGCTTTCTGTAGATGACTCAGAGTCCTCTAAACCAAGTTTTCCATCATCTGAATTGACTTGATTCTCTTGCTTGTTTTTCTTCGTTTGACATGCAATACTCGCACGAACAGAAGACGCAATCTCATTGGCTCCAAAAGTTATGGAACTCAAGATCCCACTTGATGATGACAGGCCTAATACCTTGACAAAAAGAGGCGATAATATCAATCTTTTAAACGGACCCATATCACAAATGTCACCCATTTCACGATACATGCTATGGCAATCGACGTGTATATGTTTCTGACACCATAAACAACACCATATTGGTGACCCCCCAAGAAAAGAAGGACTGCACGGTTCTTCACAATGTGTACAAAAACAAGTTCCATCTGGTTGATCACCAACGGCTGTCCACCGAATAGCCCACTGGTGCAATACATGATCAGACCCCACCATAGACACACATTTACAATCTTTATTAGCATTTGGTGAACAACTGAGGTGAGCCACTGCGCCACATATGCTGCAGCGGTGAATGAAGCTTCCAGATGACGCCATTGGCCCGAGAGATTGAGATGGTGACATGGATTTTAGGCATACACAACAGTTTAAGCTTTTTCCACGACCCACGGCTTCTAAATACCATGTATGTGGTGTTACAAGATCTATGGTTGATTTTGGATCTTTTTTCGTCCCTGCAATGGCCTTTGTCCAATTAAGACTTGTGTTTCTTCTCCATTGAAATGCGGTGTAAATGATTGTTAAGATGCCAATTAGACCAGCGATAAAACATGATATTATGAAGATATTTGATTCTGCAAGTTCAGATGGGCTCTTGGTCAACCATGCTGCAGGCAGGAAATGATCGTCGTCTTCTTCTCTATATTCGTCCATTTTCAACTTTCCTTAAATCATGTTCCTAATCTAAACATGACCAATACAAGCGAAAGTGATGCAATACCGTCATCTAGACAATAAAAAGAATCTGTATAAGACCAATAAAGCTATGGAGAAAGTAGCATGCAAAGCTCATCTTGCAGCCTCCAAGACAATGTGGAACTCGGTCATCACTCATCAACACTTGAACTAGGAGCAGATAAGCTTAAACTATTTTCTGGAAGAACTCAACTTCGTAAACAGATCACCTACAAGCGAGAAGAATTAGTGCGTGTGGTTATTAATCAAATATCTCAAGTATGAATAATGAATGTATGATTCAGAAAAGACAAATTAAAGGCCGCGTAATAGACCATAATCCCACTCCTAATTAACACCTTCTCATGTTCTGTTCTTAAATTAAGGTTCTTAAAAACATCATGGGTCAAAACTCAAACCTTTTTATAAACATTCCATGACAACCTAACAATATCAAAATCATTAATCTTGTAAAGATCATAAATATTAAGTGAAAACAGGCAGTTTGGGATGCTAACAAGTTAGCTACATAAACTTTTAAGGAAGACAAATTATTCCAATATTATGGCAATAATAATATGTAGGACATCTTCAATCACTACACAAACTTCATCCAATAATCATTTAAAATCTATACAAGAAAATACTTGCACACATGCACATTTAACATCTTTTCACATTAACAAATACTATAATATTCTCCCCAAATAAAAACACAAAATATAAACCAAATTTAACCCATACCAGCAATCCAAATGATCAATATAAAAGATAAGAAGCAACCCTGTAACAGAAACAAATATCGTGTTTAAATCAGGCAAACAAGAAAAGCGAAATCAATATATTAATATGATTTTATTTTATTTTATGGACAGAGGAATTTGGAGATTCATGGAGGTTAGCATTTCAGCGAAAGATGTATAGAAATTAAAACTATATACGTACGTGATTAATGTAAGCTTTTGGATTTGTTGGTGGGTGTTTTGTTGAAATGATATTATTATTAATATTTGGGGAAAAAGAAGATTCATTCCGTTATGTTCTCCTAGGCGCGACAGACAAAAGAATTGTAATGACGACAAGACAAGGGTCCACCTTGTACGAGGATTCATGTTGTCTGTTTTTGTTGAAACTTGAAACCGATGAAGACCGGTCAACACGAACGCACGTGACGAGGATCATGTCACTTGGCTATGCTATCTTGTTTGGTATCAAATAGTATAGGGACTAGACTGTAATTATCCAATAGTATAAATAAATGTAATGATACTAGCTATTGATTTGTTGTGTTTCTTCCTAATTCTTTATCTCTTCTCTTGATTACCATTTTATTCGTAACATATCTGTTTCCCCAAAAGTATTCAAATAAGGCATAACACCATGGGTAGTGTGTTCGCGCTTACACACTCCATCTTACCAATTTGGGGCATTAAGGGCGTGAGTGGCTTGGCGGCGTTAAGCATGAAAAAGGTGGCATATGATTTGCCCCAACCAGCCGGAGGCGTGTAGAGTGAATATCGGTTTGATGTCAACAGGTCATCAATATTTAATAATCCATTTAACTTTAAAAACATTTCCAGTTATAAATTAAAAAAAATTTCCATTACAAACTAATAATAAGAAGAAGAACCTACCCTAAAAAACTTGTTTTGTTATATATAAATACTTAATTGTTATTTAGGATGTGTTGCTTGATGGGGCAAAAATTAATGTGTAAGAGAGTTCTTTAAACCTAAGCACATTAGTCTTCGATGAACGTAGCCGGTGTTTGAGAGTGTAAACATTTATCACGTTTGTTGTATGAGAAATCATGTAAAGATAAAACCATGTTTGGTTTATGGGACCATCACACAAAGATAACCAGACGTGATGATTGTATTCATATGGTAAGCATAGCCACACCCAATGCATGTGAACATAAGGTACGTCTAACATATAAGAACATCTGGTAAACACAACGTACCATGTCTGCTAATGGTGACGTCAAATGGAAAGAACATGATAAATCAAGAGTGTATACATAAATTTATACAAGCCATCAAACGAGTTACCATTAGATTGTATTATTCAAGTGAGTCAACTAGCAAGCTACGTTGAGTTGGTACTCAATTCGAAATTTAGACAAGACACTAGCTCAAGCTGTTAACCCAATCCTATCCTAAGTTCTTGAGAAAAATCACCTAAGTATTTTAGAACTGGCTAGCCCACTTGGTAGAGGCACATGCTTCTTAGAGGGGAGTAGCAAGGTTCGAACCTAAACAAGGGGGATAGTTTAGATTTATTGGTGTAAAGAAGTAAAATTTGTCGTTCAAGAAAAAAAAAGGAATTTTAGAACTTGTATGAGTGTTAAACCTATAAGATTCATTCCTCAAGGAAAAGTGACAACTCTCATTATTTGTGTTGAAATGTTTGATATTATAGGACTAAACAAGTCAAAAATTTGTGTAATCATCTATCTAACACATTTTAACATGCATAATCAAAGCCTTCAAATCAAGTATATCTGGACTCAAGAAACATCATCCTCACAAATGTGCTAAACCAAAACTTAGTTGACCCTTGAGTGACAAAGTCAACATATCCACAAGCAGTGTATAACAGAAACATAATATCTTGAAAACGGTCAAAAGTAATCGACTTAATATAGTAGCCCTGGTTACAAGCTTGACAATGATGGCAAAATGCATTGTTTGTTTGCAAGTTTTGACAATGGCACAATTACCAGTTAAGGGTTGAAAATAAAATAACTGAAGAAACCACATAACCATAAGACGGCTAGATCTATTTTCCAAGCAGACGACGAGTGCGTTGATTGGCACCTTTCACTCTGAAATTGATCTCCTCAACATCATCCTGAAGAGGATTGAGAGCTTTGTTTTGCCTGCACAATACATAATAACTTTCAGAAAACATGCAAACTTCGTATGCCGCCTCTCAATTTTCAGACATGAAACAAGCATGCAGATTTCAATCACTTAACCCCCTAAGTAGGGGCGAACCGCTGTCTGAGTTGGTTGCTAGACAACACTAACCTCTCGATCTCAGAACCCATGTCAACAGCCATTTCCTTCAGTTCACCCAATATGTCACTCAAGTCAGACAGGCCATCATCCTGCTTTGCCTTTTCATACTGTAATGATGAATCACAAGAGATTAATGTCACCATAACACTAACAAAATCTCGTTTTTCTTTCACAGGTGGCATAAACAAGATTCTTGAAAATTGATTTTTTTTTTAATGTTTTGTATTTTCACAAGAATAATGGTTAGTCGATAGTTCAAAAGGCCCATGACTAAAAGTATATTCATACCTCAACTTTCTGCATTGCATCTGCAGATTCGGGAGGTGGAGTTCTTGAACGTGATGATGGTCCCTTATTTGCAGTTGTTGTAAGTCCAAGTTTTTCTCTTTGCTCTAAATGGTTACCCTTTCTTCGGTCAGGGTCATCTGTAAAATTATCAAAGCTAAGTGAAACACTAAAACATCCTCCCATCGACACTGCTTACAAAGATTTATGACAACAGTATCTAATCGTACGACTTTAATTTGGTTAATTACCTCTGATGATTGTAGGTCCTTTTATTGTCTGACCCTTTTTAGGCTTCCAAGTCCTAGAAAAAATGCCTCCAAGACTTCCCAAGAGCTTCTCACCCTAAAAAAAGGAGAAAAAAAAAACAACCCAATTAATATAATCAAAAAGTGGTTCATTACCGTTCGGTTTTGTTACTTTAGAACTGCGTAAGAGTGGTTTGGTCAATGGTTCTGGCCCAAACGAAACCAAACCGAACCAAGCCATTTACATACCCTACTGAGATCCTGCTCGATGTCGGCTGCAGTCATATGTGTTCGATTAATCTGCTCACCCTGTTGATGCAAGGTAATCATCGTGTTGGTAGCACTTTCTCTTATATCCTCTGCAATTTTTAACGCACTTTGCACAGACTTTGTAGTCTCTTCAGCCTTATGTGCAGCGTAATGCTCTAATTCTTGCACGCTTTGGTTCTCTATACCGCCAGAATCAACAAAGTCGTTCCTGTATTTGTTTCTTGACGCAAACGAGGTCCCTTTATTAACCCCGTTATCATCGAAAAGAGTGGTTTTAGTATTCGGGGTCATTGAAGAAGGTACGGATGCAGTTCCTTTTGACGGTTTTCGGGTTGACTTTATATCAATCTCATCATCGGAATCAAATGGATTGTGGCTAGGTTGACTTTGGACTCGAGGGTCAACTGTGTTTTGTTTAGCAGTTTTGTGAAGATGAGGTTTCTTGTGCCCAAACATACTCAAATTTGCAGACTTTAGTTATGCACAATAATATGAGTCCTGAGGGAAAAAAACAAGAACAATGGAAAACAAGACAAGTAGTTAGATGATCACAATGAGTTTTGACTTTTTCTTAGAATAGTGTTGACCTTTTGATTTATAATACCAATGATAATTCTAAAAAAAAAAAAAACTACAAAAATTCACAACATCCCAACTGAATCAAAGATTATTATTAACAAAAATCCCTATGAATCAAACATAAAAAAATCAAGATAAAAATTGAGATGAAGTAATTGACATGATGATTTGACCAAACTAAGGGTTTGTTTGACCTGATAGTCCTAAATCCTAATATCAAATAAACCTTTTAAATCAAGAAAGCAAAATCAACAACTCCAACAAATTAAGATTGGTTAACCAAACAAAACAAACATAAAAAAAATATATATAAAAAATATATCTAAAAAGTAATAAAGTTTCAATTTTTCTTGATCAAATTCTCAGCAACCAGATACCCATCAACTGAATTCAAGCAAAACCCATAAAAAATTAACCAAAAACCAAAAACAATAAAATTCAGATACAACAACTCCACCAAATCAAAGATTAATTAAGCAAACAAAGCTATAATAAGAACATACCAATTATACACCTAAAAGTAATAAAGTTTTAATTTTTCTTGATCATATTCTTAAAAACCAGATACCCATTAACTTAATTGAATTAAAACCCATGAAAAATTAGCCAAAAGTAACCAAAATCAAGAAAGTAATAAGGCCCAAATAAATTAAGAAGAATAAATAATAACTGAACTGGTATATGATTTGGGTACCTGTTAAATTGGGGAGAGAATATCGATGTAGAAAGAAAGGCAAATTAGAGGAAGTTAAAAGTTGGAGGAAATGGGTAATAAAAAAATGTTGAAGAAAAGGTCATTGATGTATGACGATCGGACCTTTTTATGGTGAGTTTTCTTGTTGAATGGGAGAATAAACTAAGAAGAAAGAGTAGTAGCATGCATGACGCCAAATGAGGTAAACTTTTTTATTTTTATTTTTAACGGTAATTTTCATACGAACGAACGACCTAATGTCACACTGTTTAGAGGGTGTTTGGGTCGGGATTGATTTTTCAAAACAGTTTTTGCGTTTTGGAAAAGCAGGGGTGGAGCTGCTTTTAGATTATTGGGTTTTAGTAGCTTAAAAATTCATTTCAAAACTCAACACCAAACAATAAAAACTGATTATTTGCGTTTTCAAAACGCAATAATTTAAAAATCCATTTCAAAACACAACCTCAAACACTCCCTTAATCGGCAGCCCTAGCCAAGGTTGCGTCGAACTACGTTGTCTTAACCCCAATTTGGATACATCATAAATGTGATCTTTACAAAATGGGTTATAACTTAAAAGCGTACCATGTTAAATGTATATATGTTGATAACCATTTACCTATTATTCGATTTTTTTTCCATAAGTGACTATTGCTTTTTTTCTATTTAACTTTTTAAAACTAAAAAACAGAAGAGTGAAATAAGATATATATGTAACAAAAAATTTTGGGCTTACAAAATTATGCATGCAGCGTAACCGGTTACTTATTTAGATCATATCAAAATAAAATATGATATATGGTATTTTGGATGAAGTTATATAAACTGTACTTGAGTATTTGCTATTGTAACTCATTTTTTGAGATGGTCTAAGATCGGGTTTCGGGTGATGGGAATTAGAACAAATATTTTTTAATAGGGGTGGTAATGAAATGAGTATTGATAATCCCAATCTGATATTGTAAAACCATGTTTCATACCCAACTCAATACTCGTCGAGTAAATACGCGTTGGGTATCAGGAGAAAGGCATACCCGCGAGCATCATGTTTACCTTTTAGTTTATTAGAGGGACAGTGGTTGGGATTTTCAAGTACATAAAATAAAATGCGATAAATTACATATGTATCATCAACACCATAAAATATTTGGAATATCTACGGTATAAATCTCAAAAGAAAATTCCACCACATACAAAATATAAATAATATTAAAATACATATCTTCAAGAAAAGTTTATTTTTTTTCACGTATATAATTCAAGGGAAGAATGACATCCATTACACAAGGGTCGGAAAAACATAAAATTAAAAATCAAAATTCTCAGGTATATAATTCGAGTATGTAGTTCAGGTAAACCCAGTATATAGTTTCAAGTCATCGAGTACCTAAGAGAGTATAACATGCAATTTTATAGCATGTCTAAGACTAAGAATATCAACACCTAACACAACAAGGTATTCTTTTGTACGCAGGAATGAAGAGAGGAATCGAATGAACCATTGTGAGGAAATGAAATAAAAAAGTGTTTGGTTATTCAAGGGAAGAATGACATCCATTACACAAGGAATCTCATTCCCTTGCTCTTTCACCCTTCAACAAGGCCACCAGTCCACCACTCGGCAATGTCACCAACACCCACCGCCACCACCCACCGTTACCAGTACCACCACCGTTGTCTGACCTAGTCCACTCGAAAACACACCGCAAACGAAAAAACATTTGAAAACCGATTTTAACCCGACCCAAATCGATTAGTATAGGTTCGAATATTCTCGCATTGTCTAAAAACCGGTTTATAACCTAAACCAGTTTCACCACTAACTGATTTTGACTTGAGTTAATTAACCCGGTTCGGTTTACAACCCGGACCGGTTTAAAAAAGAAAACCTGAGTTGTACACCTCTACACCAGGACCTTTTTTTTACTTCTCTATGGGCTACACAAGTGGGCTGCGACCCAATCAAAAGAAAAAGAACGTCTCTGTGTGAAATACTCGTTTGGCCGAGGACTTCCAAACACATCGTAAGCTAAACCAGTGCTGACGAATAACCAACCCGCAATAACACACTTTGTCAACCAAAATATATATTCTTTCTTTATAGTTACACACCATCTTCCTTTTAAACAGACAATCAATAAAACTCAGTTAACACTTTTCAAGCTTTCTAAATCACAAAGACAATGATTACAAACCATGTTTATATCATATCTCCACATGAAATAAATCAGTTACGATTTAGTTATGTGAACTAATCTTGAGCCTTCCTTTCGATTCATTGTGAATCCGTAATATTTATTATTTGAATAATTACATGACAGACTAGACTTTGAACACACCAAAACGACTAAGAAACTCAACCAATCGACTTCTCCAACGTTTCTAAAACATATATACTACACAGGTCAAAGCTAGACACGAGAATTACCTTAACCAGAACTGGAACTAGGATTTAACGTCAAAACCACGACTTTTGATCCTGGAATGAATCTCCTAAGCGTTTGGAAGATCCGGAACATGAGCAAGCGTTTTCCTTCTTTCTTTTTCAATCTTTATGATGTAAAAAATATGAAACATTAGAAACTTGACATCACATACTGAATAAATAACTGAATTATGGAGTTAGGGACTTAAAATAATTATTTTAGTACCTGAGCCGCCAACTCGGTTATTCTTTGTAAAGCTTTTTGTTCTATACATGCACGTTTTTTGTGTTCTTCTTCAAGCAATCCAGTTAGCTGATATCTTAACTCAGCCATTTCCTGAGCTAACTCTTCAGCTTCTTCATTTGCCTTAAACTTTTCGTCTTTTATTTGTTCCTGCCAACGAGTGAAAAATTAACCAACAGTTGCAACCCGTTTGTTATTTCCAATCACTTAAAATCAACATACCTTCAGCTGGTTCACAAGAAGTTCATATTCATGTAGTTGAGCTTCGTATTCATTTGATTTCTTCATTTGGATTTCTAAATCTGCACTGCTTTCATATGCATTAAGGTTCTCCCGTAATTCTCTATTTTCTTCAACTAATCGCGTAACGTTTTGAGCATTTTGTATTTGAATCTTGTAGTTTTTAGTAAGTTCCTGCATCTGACGATGTTCTTGAACGGCTTCATCCTGGAGCTTTTTAGCTTCAAGAAAGCTATGCTCCATGGCCATCAAATCAAGTTTCATGCTTTCTATATCACATTGGAAATCTAGCGCAATATCCGAAATCGACTCCTCTAATTTTTCTATATATAATGTTGAATTATGCAGCTCGTATTCTTTGTCCTCTACTTTCTTCGCTAAAGCCGAATTCTCTGACTTACATGCCTTCAACTCTTGCTCTAAATTTCTCACAATCCTTTCCAAATCTTCTTTTGCTTTGACCTCCAACTCGAGATTCTGGATATAATCAACCATGTGGCTTATCTCCGTGTCCCGTGTGGTCAACTGATCCTGCAAATAATCTGTGAGGTTCATTACAATGAGTTAAGCAAGCAAGGTCAACCATACACCTGCAGACGGCAAAGTGCACCTACTAGGAATCATAATGCATAACCAAATCGCCTAAATAACTTTTCAACTAAAACCGGCTAGCGGCTAGTACCTATTTCTTGTGAGCAGTTACTCAGTTCTTTTTCCAAATCTTGTATACGCTTCTTGTCATTAGATCGTGTTTCAGATAATGTTCGAGCATGAGATTTCAGGCTCTGTAGCAAGTCAACTATAGGGTCAAAACTATTTTTACGTATATTTCCTGTTTCCATACAGAAACAATAAAAACAAGGATAACTGACCCGAATAAGTTCGGAGCTTGATTGTTTCAGCATGTCTTTTTCTATCCTTAACTACATCCAAGAACAATCGAAAAAACGCATAAGTAAAACTACGCAAACACGATCAATTAACGTGGGAATTGAAGTATGGAACATGAAATGTACCTCTTTACATCTTGCCTCAAACTGTAACAACTCATCATCATCCAAAAAGCAACTGCTACCACTACTAGAACAAGTAGACATCTACAATATAACAACATGACTAAAACAATTAAAACAAAAATGAACAAAAGAATTATTCTTGATAGTGAATCTCATATTCTCATCAGACCTTGAACCAAAAACACACTGAAAAAAAGAAAAAAAAAATGTTTTTTTTTCAAGCACAAGATTATAAAAAAGTGACAACAAATGCTGAAAAAATCCAATCAGAATAATAATTAAAAATATTAATGGTAGATCAGTGCAAGAAAATTTGTTCCACAGGCCAAAGCTTATAAAATTATATATTTCTGAATAAGGGGAAACAATTACCTTCTAGGGTTTTGATTTGGACGACATAAACCGAGGTAATTGATCTCAATTCTTGATGAAAGAGGGTATACTGATTAGTTAGCTTCACGTATGAGTTACAAGACTTAGATTTCAAATCATTTATCCACTCATCTACCAATAAAACCTATGGAATCTATTTGAGCCAATCTTTTCAGCTCGAGCGCGGCTTGATTCGAGCCATGTCATTTGGGCTTGAGCTCGCCTCGTATACATATATTGAAGATCGAGCTCGGCTCGAGCTAATTTGAGATAAAAGCCTCAAACGAGCTAAAGCCCGACCTAAGCTCTTGTGCGGTACATTAAACGAGCCAAAGCCCATCTCGATCTCCGCTGAATATTAAGTAATACAAACAAGTCTAAAAGGAGTTAAGTTAAAACTTAAAAATACACATGGCTCGTTAAAGACTCGACGAGCCTTGACGATCTTCCTATTCAAAATGCTCGATCTCAAGCTTGATAACTAAATGAACTTTAAGCTTGATAAGACTCAGCCCATTTCAAGCTTTTTATCGATACGATCTCAAGTAGCTCGCGAGCAGTTTGTTTCGTTTGTCAATCACTTTTTCACTTTTAGTTAAACAAGTAGACATAATCTCGATACAAATAGAATTATTACAACCAATCACCCATGATACTTAAATGTGTTGTTTTAAGAAATTAGGGTGTGAGATGCTAAATTTATAATTTATTACTTAACATGTTTAATAACATTATTAGAGTGATTTGAAAGATTGAATCATACTTCTGATTGAAAAATTGAAGAATAGTGAAACTTATCAAATGACAATAAAATAAATTTAAACAAATAGTAAAACATTGCTATTTTACAAATATTTTTGTCTTTTATCTGAACATATTGGGCCTATCACCTATGGGTCAGTTAAACCCATAAGTAAAAGATTTTTACCGACTAAACAAGGTTTATAAGAATATTGTAGTATTTTATCTAATTTAGACATAATTACGATTTTTACTAGAAACAAAGGTAGGTTAATAGTGTTGATGCAAATGCATATCTATAAAAAAACTAAATAAATATGACCCATTAACCATGCATCAACAAGTCAATTATGTTGAAGCCTTCAAACTGACTGATTCATCAAACAACTTTGATGAATATCATTCTAACCTAAACAACTAACCTAAAGTAGTGTAGCCATCTAAGCAAGTAATTTTATAACAAGTCAACTTAGAACATAAACAAGTTTTAATGTTAAAACTAATCTTTAAATTTTCTTTTTTTAATTGTGACTTTAAAAACTTGACCATCACAGCTTAAATCATTATTAACAGTTAACAAATACTATAATTATCAATTACCCAAATAAACTACAATCCACTAGGACAAGATGGTTACTAAAGGTTTAAAGAAAATGAATTACTGAGACAAATGGGTTGCCAATGTGTGTTGTGATGGTTGGTGATGACTTTACATTATACAACTCACCTTTTTTCATATTAAAACATTGAGTTAATTACTAATTTAGTTCCTGAGGTTTGTCAAAAAAATTGATACTTTCATTTAATTTTTTTTTTTGTCATTTTAGTTCCTGTGGTTTCATTTTTATCATTTTAGTCCATGTGGACTAACAAGATTTGGATGAAAGTGACAATTTTTGACAAACCTCAGGGACTAAAATGACAAAAAATGAAACCTCATGGACTAAATTGACAAAAAAAATTTTGGATGAAAGTAACAATTTTTGACAACCTACTAAATTGGCAATTAACTCTAAAACATTTCCACCTTATACTTTCAATCACTTTACACTTTCAACCCTATCCTAAACTTCAGTTTCAAGAAATCAAAACAAGAAGCATATCCCTTGATGAAAACAATATGTGTGTCAGTGTATGACTGCTTCATTGTTGTTTAAGCAGCAAATTACATCAATTATGCAATGACATAATGAAATATGTACACTTGAAATGACCTTACTAATGTTTTCTTTTTCTTAACTTGCTTAGAGAAAACCAAGTAATGTTGTTGGTTCATGGCTAGTGGTATCAGCCAAATGCCATGGCTTGTACCCTGTGGTACCACTCTTCATGACCACATCCTCTTCCATTGTATCTGGAATCATGTTGAGATCAAGAAAACCTCGAATTTCTCGAATCGGCTCATTCACTTTTTCAGTCATGTGTGATCTCTTGTGACCTCCTAAAGCCTGCCCTGATGAGAAAACCTTCAAGCAAATTTGGCATTCATATGCACCCAACATTACTGTCTTTTTCAAAGAACCAACACCAAGATTGAATTTTTCTATTTTATTATGATTATCAAATGGTTTTGCACTGAACCCATTGAGCATATGCTCATGATTGAACAAGGGTTTGTGTTCGATTATATTTTCGCCTTCGGTTTTTGAATCTTGAACTTCTTTTAACTTCTTATGACTTGCTTTATGCCCATCTAATGCTTGATAAGTTTGGAAGCCTTTGTTACAACTTATGCACTCAAACTTTCTCTTGCTTGACTCCTCATATTTCCCAAAACCTAACTCAATTTCATCATCTAATCCGTCGTTTTCGATCATAATTTTCTCCAATCCAGTCGAACCCACTTCAGATCTTCCAGGATCATGAGCACCAATCCGCATTTTCACCGATTTCTTGATCTTGGAACCATTTTTAATCGGCTTTTGACCATCAGTTTTAGTCAACCTCAAAAAAGCAGAGGACTTGCAATGATCAGATGATTCATTATCATTACCCCATTCCCTCTCATCTCTAGAAAGCATCATCAAACACATAGCAATCTCAGATTCTCGATCTAGTTCGATATCCGAAAAAACACTCATCAAACCATGATTATTATTATTATTGTTATTAGTATTCATACAGATTGAAGATGAGGCTGCAGTGATGGTAGTACTAGTTGTAACAGAAGTAGAACTCACCAAATATCTTTTACTTGTTTTGTTTCTTGATCTTGATTTCTTAATTCGACGCGATTTAGTACCCGAATTTTCGTCATCCAAACGACGAATCCAAGACTCTTGATTCAACTTGTTTGAGACTTTTTTTGAGTGACATTTCATGTGTCCAAACAAAGCCTTCCATGATTTAAAACCTTTACCACATTCTTTACAAAGCTTATCAAGAACCACAAAACAATTGATATTGTTGTTATCCACTTCACTTGTTTGTTTGACTTTTGGAGTCTTTTTTGGATCTTTCCTCAATTCATAACCCGAATCGTTAGAATTCGACCCGCCATTGTTCACATGATGATGATGATTCTTCGGTTCTTGATCGGTTTCTTGGATCGAATTCGACATGTTTGATTTTTCGGTTCTTGATCGGTCTCTCTCTCTAAAACGTTGAGTGATTCTCTCTCTCTAGAAATATATAGAGACAGAGAGTATGTTTAGGAGGTTAAGATGAAGAAACCCATGCATGTGTGCTTAACTGAAATCCAACGGTTGAGATTGGTTTAAATTGGTCATCTCTATAACTATAGAAGCAAGATCTACTTCAACTTACCTAACCAACTGACTATCTGGTAGTTAGTTAGTTATTCCTGTGTACTTTCTCTCTTTTAATGATACATACATAACAGCATGATGTACATGTCCCTATAGCATATAGATATTTTGGGGTTAATTAAAAGGGATGCGCCCCCACCCTTGTGGTGGAGTGGCGTACATGTGAAGAGCGAATACGTGTGGCGTCGGTTCGATTCGAATGGATGTTAAGATTTTACTGATTATCCCATTATCGTGTGTTCGTACGAGTGAAAGTCGGGTTTCTACGCATCTAAAAAGCCAAAAGGCTAGTATCCCGATGGTTGACACATGATTACTTTTCTTTTAAAAAAAGTTAAAAGGATGCAAATAGAAGTGGTGGTTTATTAACTAAGCGGTACAACTATACAAACAACTGTCATTAAATTTCGTTATTGATGTTGAGATAATTAATTAAAAGTTTATTATGGGTCCCAAGCACACCTCAAGTTTGCCGTCAAGATAAATAATCCAACCAATAAAGTCTTGACAAGTTGCAGTATTAACTTATTACAAAAGTGGCACAAGAGGAGCAAGATGGTAATTGCAGCAACGGGGCCCACCAAAGCAGCTCGTAAAATAAAGAATCTAGATTTGTCTTAGGGCTGTTTGGTAAGCCTCCTAGGCTCTAAACCATTCAGCGCTAAATGATTTAGCACTCAGCGTGTTTGTTTCAGCTTCTAAATTGAATGGTTAAGGCTAAACCATTAAGATTTGAGATGTTGCTAAACTATTAAGCACTGAACTAGACTGAACCTTAATGGGACTCTCCTACCAACGCGGGACAAGAAAATTAATCATTAAGAGGTCCAACTTAATGATTCAACACTTAATCATTCAGACATCTTAATGATTCAACACTTAATCAACCAAACAGCCCTTTAGTTTTGTGTTAAGGGTTTCGGTTATAAATTTGGTGGACCTTTTCATTTGAGAGAATTCCTATACTTGGCTCTATATATTGTTGTATTGTATCATGTTTATATGTTTTAATTTTACCGTGTTATTCTTTTACTACTACTTTTACCACTAATTTTGTTATTGGTTGTAATGCTAGATTCAGGAACTCATGATTTTTCAATGTCTATGGGTTCCTTTTGGTATTATTTTTTTCAAATCATACAATCTTATTAAGTCTTTCCGTTTTTTTTCCAAACCAAGTGGGTTTCTGAGAACCCACAAAAGTGAGTTGGATCTGCCACCGATTAGATTAGCTGCTTTCTATTTCTGTGTTGTTTAGTTTAGAATCAAGGGTCTCTTGGAAGTTATTTCTCTATCCTTAGGGATAAATATAAAGTTTGCCTACATCCCACCCTCCAGTAACTTTGTTGTTTGTAGAATTTACTAAGCAACTTCTCATCCTTTACTATTAAAAAAAAGCATGATGGTGGTTGGTGGTAAAAAAAAAGCATGAAGGTTGTTGTTGTTGGTTAGGGCCGGCCCTGAGCATGGGCTGGGTGGTCACCGGCTCAGGGCCCGACCCACAAATGGGCCCGGATTTTTTTTACAAATATATATTAAATTCTATATTTAGGATATATATTTATGTTTTATATATAAAATTCTTGTTAGTGGAGTTGGAAAAATCATGCAAATTTAATGTAGAGGTCTCAAGTTCAAGTCTTGGCTCTAGTATCATATAAAGTTTTTTTTTTTTATCATTCCTCTTTACAAAATTTTGGGTCCAAATTTTTTTTTCGCCCGAGGCCCAAATTTTTTTTAGCGTTCTCGAAGACGGCCCTGTTGTTGGTAAACAAAATTAAGATTTGCGATAATCAAACTAGAAGATGAATGTTGAATGTGAGTTTCGAGAGTTGAAGATGAAAACTGAATCTGAGAGTTGCGAGACACAATCAAATTGTGAATTGTGAATCAATTTTGATTGTGAGTTCTTAGGTGTGATACAGGATTAAAAATTACATAAACGAACCCCGCTTGGATCGTTATCATTTGAAAAGATGAAAAGAACAAATCACATCACTTTCTGTTTTGGCTTTTGTTTTTTGGCTTTTAAGGGTGAAAAAACTGTTTTTGAGAAGTTAGAAATCCTGACTTTTAGCTTTTGGCTTTTGGAAAAAAATTACAAATCTATCACCCATACAACCAATATTCACAGTAAGTTAAGCGAAAAACTTAAAAAAAAAAAAACAATCTATTGACTTTTTGACGTTTCCTATCTCAAACGCTAATCCAAACACTTTTTTTAAAACTCTTTTTCAAAAAGTCATAAGCCAATAAACATTCCTGACTAAAAGCACTTTTACATTTCCAAACTCAATCCCGACTAATGTGGTCCATCACAAGTTCACAACACTAATTGGCTAATCATTGTTGGGACCCCTACCCCACCAATCAAAAGCAGTGGGCCCCATCTGAAATCTCAACTATATATTTGACCCAAATTAAATGGGGAATCCCAAATTGGTATCTGATAGAAATTTTTTTCTTTCCACTGATAAAAAAGGGTAAATTACATAAGGATGGTAGGTAGGCGGGCAACAAGCTGCGCCGCCACCCCTTTTTGAATAGAAAATCTCAATCTGCTAAAAACAAAACCCCGCCCTTGGGGGTGGAAAAGTTGCTATGCACTACTCGTTGAACCCGAGCCAAAAACCGCACCGCCTCCGGTGCCAAGGAACCGAACGTGTCGAAGGCCAAGGGCATGTATTGCCTTTTTTTAAGAGGTCATTAAGTGATTTGTACCTTGTGCAATGAAGGTTTTACATCCAAAGAGCATGTATTGCCTTCTTGCTTCTTCATCCATTTGCAAGTTTGTACAGAGAAATAAATGACATTTTCAAGGTTACTAATCATATGAAAAGATTGATGTTAAACATCCAAGATATCATCTTTTTTTCTTTTTTAGTAATGGGTATAAAAATAATTTAGTTCTTTTTTGTTTGTATGAATTTTCAGGCTTAGTGACTATGGAGTTACAGAAATAACATGGGAAAATGGTCAACCAGCCATGCATGAGTGTGGAATGACCAATGAAACACTAGAATCCATTGTTCATCATGCTACAACATATTACAACCCAAGTCAATATCAGGACATTGACCTACAACCAAGTAAAAGCCTACCAAGAGCACACAACATAAGCTCCAATGTTGCATCTTCCAGTGAGAAACGGGTCGATACCGCAGCCTCCGCAGGCCCGAGTTGCCTAAACAAACGGCCCAGATCATCTGCAATTTTTCATGATCAATGTGCAAAAAAAATTTGGTTTGCAAGAAGATAATATTAGCAACAACAAAGATAATGACACTACAATGATGACATGGCCTTCACCCGACTCGACAAACCAGAGCTTGAAGAGTAAAAAAACAGATGATGAAAGCTCTACAGAAGCTGGTGCCTAATGCTAATAAGGTCAGAGTATACAATGTTCTTTTGTAATGTTTGACTTTTAAAGTCAATCGTACTAAATCCGTTTTCGAAATCCTTCTTTGTCTCTTGAAAAAACATAGCATTAAAGCCTTTATATATGAAGAAAATAGCTTAAGGTAAACTGGACTGTCAAAAAAGGTTTATAATTTTTCATCACTTTTTGTCCAATTTAGAGTTATAATTTAGTCTTTTTGACCTAATAAGTCAACATGTACATCATTTTTCCCTCAGACAATGACTAGCCCGTGGTCACACACAATCCACAATCACTCGTCCACCAACAGCACAGATCGTCTCAGCGATCCACGTAGTGCGTTTCTAGCACAAGTATGTCAACAGTCAGAAATGGTGTAATTCAAGTTTGACCCTTTGTAGTCAAACTTCTAATTTTCAACTTCAACTAAGTAAAAAAATGTCTTCTTTGTGTGCAGCGTATGAACACGGATATGCCCAACAATATGGATGGGTTCTTTCGGCAACAGGTCAACCAGTGAAAATCAACGGGCTTGAGCTCATCTCATCCAGACAATGTCCAGAAGGACTGATGATACCCAAGCATCTTCTTATTATTAGTGGTGTTTACAACTGCTTATTCGTTATGTGTTGATCGTTTAGAAGTTTTTGTTTATGCATCGATTGTGCTGATTTGTTATGTTTTATCAAAGTACAACAGATCCAAAACTAAGACATTTATTATAGGGATTATGTATGTAGAGCAACGGATTGATTATAGATTTTTCAATCCAGGTCGGGTCACATAATGAAAATATAATACCAAATTAATTAGAGAATGCATAATTATAAATGTCACTAGAAAATGCATAATAACAATAGAACGTCATTACAAATGATCTCCACGGGTTTACATCTCTAGAAAACGATATATTACATCTTCAAGACGAACATTCCTAAGCAACTCATTTTCGATGTAACAAATACAACTATCGTTCGAATATTCATCACCAATCCGATTACGCAAATCAGACTTCACATACTTCATTGCAGGAAAATATCTCTCAACACTTGCTGTTGCGACAGGTAAAACTAATGATAACTTCAATAAACGATACACCAACGTAAATGAAATATGTTTCTTTGTTTCCACCATCAATCTTACCAGAGTAGATAAACCATTCAGGTTGGCAAATCTTGTATCCGCTTTCAAGTTATCAATGTAGTTCGGGAGTTCAAGCTTAAGTCTTCTTTTATCATCATCATTAAAATCATATGGATACATGTCGGCTAACCTTATTATCTTTGGGATGTTAAACTCAATAAAATTATCACGTGGACTCAAACTACTTATATTCATAAGTAATTCACATGTTACCTTGTTAAAACGGTTCTCAAACTCTTCGATTTGCATATCTAGCACAACGTTGAAGCAATCAAACTCATAATGGTCGTAATATGTGATATTTGTCTTTTGTCTTGGCTTTCTTGGGTCAATGTAATTAGCGTTCATGTTGATCATTTCAGCGTCATGTTTATCGCAAAAAGAGTTGACTTCCTCCAAAAGTGAATCAAAACCCTCTAATCTAAAAGTTTGGAGTTGTAACTTTGTCGAATTAACCAATGAGATTGCATTCAACAAATCTTGATCTTTCCTTTGGAGACATTGCGACAATATATCTGTAATCTCCAAAATATGCATCATCAAATGTAAGTAAAATACATATTCAAATGTTTTCAAATCTATATGAAGTTCATATGCTTGCATTCGGCTTTCAGGCATATCACCTGCTTTTTCAATATATTCAAGCACTTCAACAACGAACGCATATGAACTAACCAAATGAGTAAGTGTTTTATAATGAGAATTCCAACGTGTATCTCCGACTCTTTCAAGAGATAATTTTTTAACTAAATCACTTCCGGTGTCAATTTCCAAATGACCAATTGCCTCTTCCAATTTCTCTCTTTGACTTTCTCGAAACATGTCATGTTGTGTGCAAGATGCACAAACAACATTCGTCAAAGTGCTTATCGTCTCAAAAAATTTCCAAACACGCACATGTTTCCGTGCAACCGCCACAACAACTAGTTGAAATTCGTAGGCAAAACAATGTACATTATATGCTGAATGATTTTCTTGCAAAATTAAAGCTTTCAAACCATTAAACTCATCAACCATGTTAGTTACGCCATCATAACTTTGACCTCTAACCTTATTCCAATCCAATTCATATCGGGCAAATAAATCATCAATAGCAGATCTGAAAGATAACGCAGACGTTTCCTTCCTATGAACAATACCAATAAATCGCTCTTTAACAACTCCAAATTTATCAACATATCGTATAACCACATCCATTTGTTCACTTTCATATCTATCATCCGATCCATCAACTAATAACGAAAACACATCATCACCAAGATCTTCAAAAACTTGTTTTAGTACTTCTTGTCCAAAACACTTAATAACCTCTTTCTGAAAGTTTTGAGATATCATTTGATAATTCCACGGTACATCCGCTAAAATATCCCTACAGATAGTTTCATACAGTTCTTCCAAAAACTGCAATAACTCCAAAAAATCTTCTATATTTAAAGAACCTTCTGATTCATCAGAACCATGAGAAGATAATCCTTCGCTTAACAACGCTTCAGAAAGAGCAAGCGAATACCCCAACCGAATTCGATATTCAGAGTCAACATGTATCAGTTGATCTTGTCTAAGCATATCTTCACATTGTTTGACTAAATTGTTGTGCAGAGCATTAACATCACTAGCATGAAACATAAACCTTTCTGTTTTATTCCTGCTACTAAAACCTTCCACAACATTTGAAGATGAAGATTCAATGTCTGGTAACTCACTTTTGAAATATCTTTCCATATTCCCTAAAATTGAAAAATAAAATAAAATGCAACTCAACTAACAATCTAAATATTCAAATCAAATAGCACTTAGATAATAAAATATCATTTAGACCCTAACAACTAACAAGTAATTACATATTATCTAATTAACTGTTACAAAAAAAAATAGCAATGAAACTCAAGTAAAAATTATAAAAATAAGTTTTGAATTAAAAAAAAAAAAAACCTTTTTTAGAGTGACAACTTGAGACTTGAGTGGCCGGTGGTTTGCAAACAGCAGCAAGGTTGTGACTTGTGAGGCGATTTCAGGTTTGTTGAATGTGGATTTTTTTTGTTTGGGCTTTTTTGTTGGAATAAAGTATTAAGGTGGGCTTCTTTTACTATGGGTTTATTCTTTTTAAGGAGTTAATATATATATTTTTTTAATATGTTCGTTGATTTAAATAAAACTAGCTAGTTTCTCATTCGTATGTTGCGGCGGGGATCTAACGTGGGCAAAACGCGTGATGACAACGAAAGTTAGGGACTGTGTGATAACTTTATTAAAGTCAGGAGGTAACAAAGTAAATTAGTAGTGGGTAATTATTAGCGCTCTGCATCGGGTTGAAAGCGTAGATAAAAAGGAATTTTTGTGGTTAAATTTAAAAAAGTGAAAAACTTAGGGTTGGTTTAAAAAATAAAATATATTTTGGTTAAAGTTCAGGGGTTATGTGGCAACCTTATTAAAGTTTAGGATAGAAAAGTTAACCATTACACTTGCTTATTATTTTACAATGTTATCCCTAATTAAAAGGATAAAATAACTTAAAAAATAAAAGCGTATGAGGTAAACATAAAATTTAAGAATCGGCCTTACTAAAGTTTGACCCTACATCAGGGAAAAAATTTTTTGAACCTCCAACAAATCAATCCCGGTTACTCACGAAGTACCCACTGGACAAAGGAGTGCTCCGAGAGCCCGGGTCCATCAATAATTTCACACTAGTTCCCGGGGAAAACCCGCCGCCCGAAGGCCCACTGCGGTAAAACCCGGCCCACCAGCAGGACTCGAATTCCCCACCCCTCATAAGGAAAGCAACGAGGGTGCCACTCCACCATGTCTAGAAGAAGTGATGATACCCAAAAGCATCTTGTTCTCATTATTAGTGCATGTTTATTACAACTGCTTATTGATTATGTGTTGATCATTTGAAATTCTTTTTATGTATCTATGCTTTAGTATCGATTGTGCTGAGTTGTTATGTTTTATCAAAGTACAATAAAACAAAAAGGTGGGTTATATACTCAAGGCAGATTGTGTTTCCTAATGAAAGAAATGATTATATGTGTAATCACTTAGCTTTGTTGCTACCGTGTGTGTTCATAGGGTGTATGTCCTTATACGAAGAAGTGATTTAGCTAAAGACTAAAAGGAATGTTCCAATGTGGACATTGAAGGTGGGGAAGTTTTTTCAACATCTTATATGCACATTAACAAGTATCTTTTGATCATGTTAACTATGCAAAATCGTCTCCAACGAGACTAACAATCGAGCCTGCAACGAGACTATTGAGTGATTGAGTCCGCCAACAGATCCTCATGTCAGAATGGTCTGAAAATGAGAACTCCATAACATTTCATCAACTTTTGCAGCCATTAACTCTATTTCCTTTGAAACATTGCAATTCCTTCTTTAACTTTCTTTGAACCAAACGACCTACTTCTGCTCGTATACGATATCTCAGGTTCGCCAGAAACAATGGTTTCAAACGCACCTACCAAAGCTTTAACTTTGCTCTTTCTGGTTTGAATGAGTCTACTAGCAGTCTCTTTTATGACATTGTTGACCAACACTGCATCCTTCTTTTCTTCCATTTCTTGGTGTTTAAGGTCAATGTTGATTGTTTGGCTTTCAGAAATGTATACCACACCATCGGATGACAATCTTTTTAAAGTAATCTTCTCCCCCTCTTCGCTTTCGTTTTCTAACTCTTTACCTTTCTTGAATTGCAGTTCCACAAGGTTGTTGTTTTCGGATTCAGGACTAAGAATGGTTCCTCTTCTGAATCTTACATCATCTATATCTTTAGTTTCCACAACCAACTTTTTGTCACTTGTCATCTTTTGTGTGTCATTGTGTTGATCGTCGTTTGCAAGTGCATCGTCTTCCAATGAGAGTGGTGAAGATTCCACCACCTCATTTTGATCATCTTTCATGGTTTTCACCTCGGAGCTCGAAGGAGAACAGTCAGGGGACTTTTGACTTTGACTCTTAGTAATTTCGGCGTCATTGTTAGGTTCATTGGCATGTAAAGTCTCTTCATGCACAAGTTCTTCGATGAGCTTAACAGGTTTTGACGTTCTTGACCCCTTAATCTCCGGTTTAGGGAAACTTTTATAAGTTCTCAAAGGTGATACCTTTGCATTATTTTTTGAGGTAGAAATAGTTGCTTTTATGGAATTAGATTTTTTGTTCAGTAAAGGGAGTTTTGAATCTTTTCTTGATTCATTCTTGTTGATTGCAGATCCTCGACCAGTTGACCCGTTAGAGACGGATGCAACATCTCTATTTGGAGGAATTATGATTTCGCTTAGTCGTCTTTTGGGCCATCTTGAAGCAGGGAGTGACATATCTTTACTAGGTACACATAAGTCACTAAGTCTTCTTCTAGGACTTCTTGAAGATGGCCCATTATATGTTTTTGTGTGTAAATTGGCAGACTTTAGCTTATCATCTCTTTTCTTTGGTTCATTCGTGGCGTCTTTCTTCAAAATGTGATCCTTGACAACATTGTTGTTCTTGAAACCACGTGTTGTAGACTTGGGAATGACTGGAGGTGGTTTGTTGATTCTAGGAACCGAATTAGGTGCATGTAAATGAGTTCTATCGGTAGGAGGATTTGGTATTCTTTTGGGAGATGGGTGTTTTGGCTTTGTTTCCATGGTTGGTTTAATTTCACACTTGCAATTATCATGGCATGAACCTGTTGGACCTGTGAGATACCGGCTTGGGACCTTTGGTCCGGTGGGCTCCATTTTGAAGGTCTTGGGTGAGCCTTTTCGCGCACGGTTCATGTGAAGTATGGTTTGTTGATCTTAATGTGAAGCAACATTCCTACAAGACATTTCAAATGCAAATTGCAATGTGTAAAAAAAAAACCCTTAAAAGTTAAAAAACTTGAATGTAATTTTCCAATATCAAACGTGGACTTCAATCTGTCCTCTTTACCAAAAAAAATGTGGACATCATATGGTACCCAAAAGGATTAATCAGAGGATTGAATAGGTTTTTTTTAATAAGTTAATTTGAGTTCCAAATATATTTTGATAAAGAGGACATATTTTGCAAGAAAGATGGTTTATTTTGACATTCAGTAGTGAAATGAATACCGTTTGTGTTTGAATCTTAGGAAATTTTCTGACCCCTTTTTGTTTGCATTAGATTATTTTAGCAATAACGGATTTGGTGCCTGTTCTTGGGAGAAATTCAGAATTTTAGGAGAATTTTGATAGTTGGAAAAAAAGAGAGGAAAAGAATTGATTTCGTTTCTAAGACACTAGATTATTGTCTATGTTTAGAAATGGTTTGATGGCTTTAAAAAAATGATAAATGTTTGCCATAAGTTATGCCATTGATTTTTTTTTATTTCCTATCTTATTACTCATATTAACGGCAAACTATCATAGTTTTAGATATTTATTTTTCTACATCTTGCAAGAGTTGAACCTTTCACCTCTAAAATTGGAGAGATGCACTTTATCATCACACCATGTTCCTCAAGGACACATTTTTACTCTCGGTAGTTTGCGGCTAGCATTTGACTTTGGATCACAAGTCAACGGGTCTTCTAAGGGCATGTTTGGTAGCCTCTTAATGAGGCTCTGAACCATTAAGCTCTGAATGGTTCAACATTCAGACTGTTTGTTTCAACCTAAAAAAAGCTCTGAGTGGAATGATTAAGAGCTGAATCATTCAGACTTGGTGCATAGCTGAACCATTCAGCAATTAGAGGGTGTTTGGGATTGAGTTTGGAAATGCAAAAGTGCTTTTGGTCAAAAGTGCTTATTGGCTTATGACTTTTTGAAAATGAGTTTTAAAAAAAGTGTTTGGATTAGCTTTTGGGATGAGAAACGTCAAAAAGTCAATAAATTGTTATTTTTTAAGTGTTTCGCTTAACTTATTGTGAATATTGGTTGTATGGGTGGTAAATTTGTTATTTTTTTTCCAAAAGTCAAAAGCCAAAAGCCAGGATTTCTAACTTTTCAAAAACAGCTTTTCCACCCTTAAAAGCTAAAAGCCAAAAGTCAAAACAGAAAGTGTTTTTGGGTTACACAAACAGCTTATTGACTTATTGGCTTTTTCAAAAAGCCAATAAGTCAAAAAGTTGTTTTGAAACTCAATCCCAAACACCCTCTTAATAATTCAGAGCCTCTTAACTATTCAGACATCTTAATAATTCAGCACTTAATCAACCAAACAACCCCTAAGTTCTAAGAGTACATTGGATTGCATGTAGAATTCTAGTTTTGAGTATCTAAATTTTAAGATAACCATATTAACCATCTGCTTAAAAAGATATTAAAAAAAAGCAAAATTAGAAACTACCAACCCTTCCCCCACCTTCGGTCACTACCCAGTCAACCTTTACACTATGTTTCAGAGTTTCATTAAAGGGAGAAAGTGAGAAATGAAAGTGAAAGAATTGTAAGGAAAGTAACCATCAAATTAGAAAACCCACCAAATAATTCGTCTGATTCAAACAGACATGTGATTCTACCAAACAACCTTTGTCTTTATATAATATGACAAGTAACCATTGAAATAATACAACGGAGGAAGGGTTGTGTACAAATTTTTTATGTATTTATTTATTAGTGTGCAAGGATAAAGAATTTTTTTACATAACTTTAACAAAACTTTATACATCTATTAGTTTAGAAATTTGTCACGATAATGTGGAATAATATTATTTTGAAGAAGCAAGGGGGCTCGGGGGTCACCCGATTTGGTCATAGAAAGGCAAGGAACAAGCGTCATGTATACGAAGGATGAGCGGATGGAGAACCATCACAAAAAGAAGGGGGCGAGGGGGTCCCCTTGTTGCACCCCTGTAGTAGCCCCAATATGAGTATCCCCACATATAACCTGGTGGGCTGGGCATATAGAAACTGGACCCACGGGAAGATGGATGGGCATCTGCATCAAACTTCTCTGAGAAAGGTTATACGGTCCACCTTGTTGAAGGCGTTAGAAAAATCAATAGTGAGCATAGCCAGGGACCCGTCAGAATGGAACACGCTTAGAAATCTGTTAGCGCTGTGCAACACCGCTTCTGCCCAATTAGGGACCACAACCCCAAATTGAAAATCCCCTAGATAGGCAGCCATCTCTTTACCTATTTTACGCATAACGACTTTCGACACCAATCTTCTCCAATTGGCCCCCACCGCGATGGGCCTAATCCCGTTGTCAGGCTTTAACAGGGGGTCAACGGCGCCGAAGCAATGAACTCCGCCAAAGCTTTAGGGCAAAGCCCCCCAGTCACAAGTTGACAACATCGGTGATGGCTTTAAGGAGCCTGGAGGCGGTTGGGGACTCCTGGCCACATAAAGCGTCTAAAATATGCTGAGCTCGCAGGTTCAACCAGTTAAACCGTCTGGTACAACCGGTGAACCGTCTGGTAAACCTACTTAAACCATCCGGTACTACCGTTAACCCATTTTTTAGCCTAACCCGATACAATACAAAAACCAATTTTTAAACCGTTGGTTAGTGATAAAACTCTAAATATCTTCGTCTGATGGTTCAAAGGAAAGATGGGATAATTGATTATTTCCAGCTTGAAATTGAAGCTTAAAACTTCGAAAAAATCAATGAGGCTTACAAGAAAATGAAGGTTTTGCAGGATTACAAGCAATGGGCTTCGTTTTTTAAGGTAACACTCGTTTATAAAAGATTGACTTGGAATGCTCAGTTAATAATGTTATTATTGCGTCCCTTTGTTTAATTATCTAGGTTTCAGTTGATTCTATGAAATTGTATGCATAAATATACTCTTAATTGGTTAAAACTCTTGTTAGAACTATAAAATTTGCAAAATGTTATTAAGTTACAAATGGGTGTATAGTGATTAAGGTGGGTGTTAACAAATCCACCTTATGCCCACTCTATGATCTTTAATCATGAGTTTTTGTTTGGTATCAATGTGTTTTTGTAGACGATTTGGTCTCGTACGGTGGCGGACCCAAAAATAATTTTCTAGGGGGGCAATCGAGGGGTTTATCTGAACTTTTAAGGAGTGTGATCGGGATTTTTGCCTACAAATTATACTGAAATTTTATTTTGAAGGGGGGCGCCAGCCCCCCTTGGCATGTATGTAGATCTGCCACTGGTCTCAACGGCTCATTCATATGGTAGTGACTAGTGAATCAGTGATCACCATTTGTATGTGAGTTATCACAATATGAATGAGTGTATAAAAACTTTTGAAATCAATGTTACCTCATTTTTCTGTTGCTACCTTTGATCTTTATGATTAAATATGGTAAGTGTGAGAGAAATAAGAAAGTAGAAATCAAAGACCCATAGCGAGACAAGGTTGATGGTTTATTCTTGGTCGACGCTCTTTCAAAACTAGGTGTTGCTCTTTGTACAAAACTACAATCAAGGCTTATTTTCACGCCTCTCTTTACTTATACAAATTGATTTGAGATTTAAATTTATTTCTGAAAGGCTTTCTTTGCTGAGAGTGTCTACCCAGTTTGCAGTCTCGCAGAATGATTTTTGATATCATCTTTTGCTATGAAGGATGCAACCAATCAGTCTTGCTTGACAAAAATGTTGTAAAATGTAAGACAATTTTTATATATAAGCTGGCCTGTTTGTAAAAGTTTCAATTAATTTTGATATAAGTTTATATCGCATTGCAGATAGATGTTTGCACAAGATGGACAAAATTGTTTTTGTCGACGGCTCACAGCAGACAATCTTATATCGCACAGGGTAAAACACAAGACAAGCAATAATAACACTAGCTTCATTTCAATAATTTATATGCATATATGTGTGCAGGTATTCAGTTTTATCCCCTATTTCTTGACATTAAAAGAGCAGTAGATGTTGATGATGACATGATTGGACCATTATATGAACAATTTATGGATGACATAAAAGCTATATATTTACATTGCCACGTCTAAGATCCCTTTGATCTAGCTGAAATTTGAAGCAATGAATCCAGCACTTCCTTCATATTCGGTCGGGACTGAGGTGTATCGTTCGTGCACCTCACTCCTAACCGCAACAACTCACGCATCTCTGTCGCTCCCTCGGCTAGTCCAGACACCACGAGCGACACAGGGATGATGGAGCGTCGCCCCATCACCCTTCTAGACCACTCAACCAAATACTCTTTTCCTCCATCCACCGCCCTCCTACCCGTGGCAAGCTCCATCACCAACACACCATAGCTATACACGTCACCTTTTGTGGTGGCTTTACATGTTTGGCCGTACTCTGGTGCCACATACCCAATCGTCCCAGCCACCATCGTGCTGACATGGCTCCCACCATCGCCAACAACACGTGCCAGCCCGAAATCCGTGACACGGGCCGTCCCCTTTTTGTCTAGTAACACGTTGCTAGCTTTTACGTCACGGTGCACAATTGGAGGGTGACACTCGTGGTGTAAGAACACCAACGCCTGAGCTACATCAATGGCGACATTAATTCTTCTCCTCCATGGGAACCGGATACGGTCATGAATTAGATCTTCTAAAGTGCCACCCTCCATGTACTCATAAACCAAAAGCTTTTCTGACCCATCTAAGCACCAACCATAAAGGGTAACCAGGTTCGGATGGGGCCATCCGAACCCGTTTCCAGTTAGTACTTCCATTTCAGCTTTAAACTCTTTTTCCCCATCTATGCCCTCTCGTAGCTTCTTTTTCACCGCAATTACTCTCCCATCCGGCAATACCCCTCTATAAACCGTCCCATAACCACCCCGCCCTATTATTCTGTCGTTTGAAAAGTTCCCGGTAGCAGTCAAAATATCAGCATGCGTGAAGGCAGTTTTGTCCAAACGGATTACCTTCACCGTGTCTGATAACCATGGTGAAGAGTCTCCGTAGCTTCGCGACTTAATCTCTGGCAGCAGAAAGTTTGGTTGATTCTCTGTGGCCTTGGTAGCTAGGCAGACAATGAGCGTCATTATTCCGCACACCATGAATGCAAATGATATAAAGATGAAAACGAAAAGCGCCCCCCATTTTGGTTGTGTTGTTCTGCGGCTACTGGTTGTAGATGAACTATTCGTCGAGTTCTTTATGAAAGAAGGCAGACGTAACAATGGGTCACCGAGGAACGACCATATCTCAAAAGTGGCTAGTTGTCCGGTATCAGGAATGTATCCGGAGATATACGGATTGTAGGAGACATTGAAGCTGCTCAAATCTGTCAAATTGTTCAAGTTGGTCGGAAACGTACCAGAGAAGTTGTTGTATGATAAATCAAGATTCCGCAGACACTTGAGATTCCCGAGCTGCATTGGAACACGACCAGAGAATTTGTTCTGAGAAACATTTAGCACAACAAGCGCCATCTGTCCGATATTATCAGGAAGTGTACCCGAAAGTTCGTTTCCACCCAAGTGCAACATGCTGTAGTCATCCATATTCCCAATACCCGTGGTATCTGCCCCGATAATCGATTCTCACTGAGTTGAATATATCCTGATATCTTCTGTACTCGGACGTTGGATTCCGGTAGGCAAATTGAGAAAATCCCATATCCTTTAAGTAATATATCCCATAAGCTTCTACATTTCTTCATGTTGAGAAGTGTATAAACGAAAGTAAACGGTTGATAATCAGCCGTATCCATCTTCTCAGTGTCGAGCACTCTCCAGAATCTGCAATTAGATCATCTTCTCTGTTTAATACGAAAGACGGTGTTGCATTCTTTCCTATGTTCGCCAACTCAGGTGGAATTGGACCAGAAAGTTGATTGTTTTGAAAATTCAACCACAGCAAACTGCTGCAATTCCCTAATTCCGGTGGTATTCGACCGGTTAATGAATTGTTTCCGAGCATTAACCATAAGAGATTCGTCAGTTGTCCTAAACTCGGAGGGATGGATCCGGTTAGTTGATTGTTAGAGACATCAAGAGCTTGGAGTCTTTGCATATTACCGTATTCCGAAGGTATGCTGCCGTAGAATTGATTGCATGCAAGAAACAAGAACTTCAAACTAGCCATTTGAGAGATTTCGACCGGCAATAAACCCGAAAGATTGTTGTAACTCAAATCTAGAGTTGAAACATTCTGCAACCGGAGTATCCCCGATGACATTAACCCGCCAGTGTATTCATTCGAATGCAGAAGTAGAGTTCTGACTTGTGTGAGTCGTCCGAAAATCTCTGGTATATCGCCCCTCATATGGTTCCTGCTTAGATCCAAAAACTTCAAGTTTTTCAAATCAAGTAACGATTCGGGAAGTTCGTTGGTAAGTGAGTTGTTGCCTAAAAACAGCTTTTGAAGATTCGGAAGCGATCCAAGCTCTCCGGGTACTTTGCCCGAAAAAAAGTTTCCCCACAGGTTCAAGGTGGTTAACCTCTTGCAATTCGAAATCTCCTTCGGGATTTCTCCTATCAGTGCGTTTTCCGACAGGTCTAGTGACTCTAAGCTGCAGTTTTCCGGGAAAATCCACCCTGGGAGCGTATTGTTTAGCCGGTTTTCGCACACAGTGAACTCCTTGAACACATGGAATCCAAACCACAAGTTTCCAGTCAAGAAATTCGTGCTCAAGTCCATGTACTCCAGCTTCATACACCCGTCAATCGATCGTCCAATCTCTCCAGTAAAGTTATTCGCCGAGAGATTAGCCACCACCAGACTATTACATATCATTGGAAAACCAACAGAAATCTTACCAGAGAGCCTGTTAACAGACAAGTCAAGAACTTCCAGACTGTCAAGTCCGGTCAACTTAAGCTCACCATCAATCATATTATGTGATAGATTCAACACTTTGAGCTTTTGACAGTTACCCAAGTCCGCCGAGAGGCTGCCAGAGATGCTGTTTGATGATAAGTCAAGATATGCAAGCTCCGTCAAGGTCGAGAAGTTTCCAAATATGTTTCCAGCAATATTGTTATTGGAAAGGCTCACCCCGACAACTCGGTTACCAGAGCAGGATATTCCCTGCCAGTTGCACGGCGACTGCGCTTGTCGGTCCCAATGGTTATAGTCTCCTTGGTTCACTTTGTTCCCATGTTCTAAAAATGATCTAAAACTGAGCAGCACCTCCTTGTCTGTATCAAGCAAGTCTCCAACAGCTCTTCTTCCTGAAATCATAACCCATTACATTACAAAAGTTCAATAAACTGTACTTAAAACAAAGCGATTCGCGTAAAACATATTGATCAATCAAAAACTCGAATATTTCAGAGGTTAAGTACCTGCGACTAACACGAAAAACACGACGAATACGAGGTTTTGTGCAGGCATGGCTCTGGAATTACATAAATGAGCTCAATTCAATGAAGTTTTAATATTGAAAAATGGAAGTTTTGGTTAAAAATGTGGAATGATTCAATGGGAATATAGTGAGGGCCTGCAGACAGGTGAAGAAGAAATTTTAAGCACACAAGAGTATACTATTTTGGTTGATTATTAAATGATTATTAAGTTAAATAAATTAATGGTTTTGTCGGCTTTTTAGGGTGTTTTTTTCCTTGTTGACCTTATTTTTGTTATTATTACATATGTAAGTAATTTAGTGAAATATAATAATATATGTTTTGAGAGGCAAATTGGAAAATATTAATCTATGGGTATTGCAAGTAATGTTTATGACTTGAGGGGTTGGTAGTTTAGTACGCACGTGCAGATGCACGCGTGCGGTTAATTGTTTTGTTTGTTGTTTGGTTTATTATTTTGGACTTTCCTTTGAATCTTCTGCCATTTGCCTCCTTTTCCAAGCTTAAACTTTTCAACAAGGTATTATGCTTTTCTGTTTGAATTAATAGAGTCAATGATTTACATGTTTTTACAATCAAAACTGAGTAATTAGAAGTTTCTGAAATTGCAAAAATATTATGACTCAAAATAAAATATTAAAATATTAAATATTATGACTTGTCTCTGATTAGTTTGTTTAATTAGGAGCAGGTCTTGATAGACTTCCTACAAAAGTGGCGTTGGCTAGAAGAAACATAAATGTGGGCTCGGTGTTATGCCCCATGTGTGGTGAAACGCAGGAATCGGGTGACCATTTGTTCATTTCGTTTGCTTTTGCGGAATCGGTTTGGCAATTCATTTCACAGCGGTGCAAGGTGGGTGTAATATACGCCTTTGACATCAAGGACTTACTTTCCTTATACTCGTTCACGGTTGGATCAAAGAAGGAAAAAAAGTTGTTCTATTTGTTTGACAACTATGTGGTGCATATGGAACCGCAGGAATGATTTAGTATTCAACCAGGCACAACCGTCTATTCAAAAGATTACAGGTGACATTAAAACATTGAGCTTTCTTTGGGTTAAGGCGCGTGCTAAATTGAGTGGTTTGGATTGGGAGAAATTGCGTGGTTCAACTTATCTAGTTTTGTTTAGTTGGCTTATTTGTATACTTATGAATGTATATAGGTGGTGGTTCAGTTTTTTGTACGATGGCTGATTTCCTAGTTCCCCGCTAATCTGGGTGTTTAATAAAATTTTGTTGGCCGTTTAAAAAAAAATAGGAGTTTGCAAGCTTTTGAATCAGGTCAGTCTATAACAAAAAAATATTTCAGTAAGAGAACCCCCACACGGCCATACCTCCCTCTTTCCATATACAACTTGGTGGTGATGAATGCAGGGAGGACGGGAGTGTGGACTATGGAGTGATGGTGCAATGTATAATGGAAGTCTGCGAGAAACTGTTTTTTTGAAAGAAAGAGGGCGGTGAACCCTTTTTTTTTCTTTTATGTTGTTTTAATAGAAAAGAAAACAAAATGTGCGCTTTGAATACGGACCTTTTAGATAATATGGAACTGTGATTCACAATTCCATGAATTTTCTAAAACAAACTAACTAGCACTCGTTTATATACTAAACTAGCAATACCATCTTATATAAAAAAAGCTAGTTCAATGACTTTCTAATATGTTACTCATAGAACTAAATGGCAACGAAAAGAGTTAAGCTAACTACCTAAGTATTTCCATTGAGGTTAAAAAAGGTTGTGATTTCTTTCACCAAAGTCCAAAACTATCATTAACGGATGTATATTTATATTTTAACAAACAAATTTCTTTAATTGATAATTTCGAATTGTATAAATTTGTGACTAAAGCAAATAAACGTTTTACTTGTGTTATGTTTGAGCCGCTAATGACACATGTCCATGTATCATTCAGATATTCAAAGATATATACACATACTATTTTATGATAAAAAGGTAAAATAAATTAATATTTAAAGAACTTAACCGTCAAATAAAATATATACTTACACGAATGTGTATTTTTAAACATGAAAGTTTGTTGTTTTGTTTTAAGTTTGGACAACCCAGTTGTCCTGGTATCATATTTGGAACTTATTGTTAAAGAATTTATATATCATTTTGCATTTTTATTTGCTTGTATGAAAGTTAATTCTTGTTTTCATATGTATATTCTACAAAATAATACAATTTTAAAACATTTAGTTACGAATTCACATAAAAATAGGTTGAGAAATTAATTTCATCATAGCTCATCAACTATTGACGCCTTATAATTTATTCATTCTGTGTCGTGATTCAAGTAACTTACACGATTGGATTGGTACAATACATATAAAAAATTCAAATAAACTATGAAATTATTGGAAAGAGGTTATATGTATGACCTCAACATCGTTGGTTGACTGAAAATTGGTCAAATGAACGAGATATTTGATAGTTTCAAAAATCAAATTGAAATGGGAAAACCACATTCCGCTTAGTGGTACGAGAAGTGAGGGGGTTAGAGCTTGGGACTAAAAGGTCTCAGGTTTGAATCAGATCCCTTAGGTTTTACCGTTGTGGGTCTTCGGGCATGTGGGTTTTCCCCCGGAATTGGGGACTTTTCGGTGGGTTCGGACTACGCAACGTTTTGTCTGTACGGCGTATGGGGTGCCTTTGCATCTGGGTCAGGTGACCCCAGGTAGCCAGAGCATCATGTTTAGTTATGGGAAAACAAAATAATAACTTTGATTTACAACTAGTTTGTTATCAAACTGAAGTTATTTAAGTATTAACCACCAAAAGTGTCAAACCCCAAAAGGCCTAAACAGTAAAAGCTAAATGATTACTTAAATGGGCTAAGAAAAATTCGGCTACTGTGTTTATGGGTACCGGCCACCGGCCCCACCGGGTACGTTTAGAGTTTTAGAATGCATTTTTTTAAGTACGAACCCTTCTTCTCTATATGAGTTGACGAATTTAAAACTGTATACTAAATTTATAGGTACATATACTTGGTTTATACTGTTAATTGTTTTATTAATTTTTTTTTCTTAATTTAATAACTTTTTCGTAATACTTTTCAACCAACTCTATATCAACTGAATCATGTCTTTTACAATTACTAAGATCAGATTAATAACCTTTTAACTTTTTATTGTCTTCTGATTAACAACATCTGTGTTGTTTTACAAAGTACCGTGATCTTGTGTATGTTTATATAGGGTGGAGTTTCTGTACAAAGTGCATTTTTCGTATAAAGTGTGAGAAGTCTATATAGAAATTGTGTTTTAAATTTTAGGCATGATGTTTTATATTCTTTTGGCATAGTATTATATAGAAAAACACAAAACTTAACAATTTTGAACACTAATTAATGTATTCTAGACATGCAATCTAAAACACCATACAAATAAAGTAATCAATGTGTTTTAAATTTCATGTCTATAATACATTTGATTGTGTTTTGAATTGTTACGTTGGGTGTTTTTCTATATAATACAATGCAAAATGAATCGAAAACATCATAGCCAAAATTTAAAACACAATGACTATATAGACTTCTCACACTTTGTACGAAAAATGCACTTTGTACATATAAAGAACATATTGATGTGCATGAAGATTATCATATGGAGAAAGAGTTCATGTGTTTTTGAAACATGTTAGATATGTATAGCATCTTAACTCTTATCTAACTCTTAGGCTATGGGGTGTGGAACGTTGCCTCATGCCACCACCGGGGGGGGGGGGGGGGGGTTGATGGATATCACGAGTGTCTTGGCGGGCGTTAAAGCCTGATTTGTGGTGGCCCATTATTATTCAACCAATCAGTTTTTTTAAGGAGGTACTAAACAACCTTTCATTGTTGTTAAAGGGGGTACTAATGTACTATTATTGCCCCCCCCCGCCCCCCCGCCCCCCCCACACACACACTCTCTCTCCCTCTCACTACCCTAACACTATGTTCCAGAATTTCATTAAAGGAAAGGAGTGGAAAAAATGGAAGGAAGTTGACGGAAAATTATTACTTAAAACTTTCCTTCCAAAATGGAAGGAACCGGAAGGAAAGGAAATTTATCAATTAAAGTGTCTTATCATTTACTATTTTACCCTTCTATTTAATCTAATATAACACTCAACAAGGGCATTATTGTAAAATTAAAATTTTCGTTTCCCTTCTTTTCAATTCGGGAACACATAAAAAATTTATTTTCTTTTCTTTTCCCTTCCTTCGAACTCGGGAACACAAAATGAAATTATATATTTCTTTTCCTTCTCTTTCTTTTCTGTCCTAAATCTCCTTTCTCTTCTTTTCTTCCGTTAGTAAACTCGGGAACACAGTTTAATTGTTAACTACTATCCAATTTGATTACTTGAATAAGCATACCCGAAACCCCTATCTTGCTTTACTTTTGTCAAACCCTAGTTTGTTGGGTTGGGATTAATATTAGACAATTAATATATTATGCATTTTTGTCATTAATATTACTTTATCTTATGTTCTAATCATGTTTAAAAAGGGAAAATCATGATTTTAGCCTTTTGACCAACCCCTTTACGAAAATAGCCCACTTCCGTCTTCTTGGAGAGACGGGTCACACATTTCAAGACTTCTCAGACGTCTCCCGAGACGTCTTCAGATTTAACTAATAAGTCACCACCATGTCATCACACACACTCTCTCCCCTTCTCTCCTCATTAATAATACTCTGACACTCTCTCTCCTTCTCTCTCTTTCCCCACTCTCAGACGTCTCCGTCTCAGTATAATCACGTAACTTATTATCTTCTTCTTCTTCTTCACCCCAAGCTCCCTTTTAATGCCATTTTTGTCAATGCAAGGTGCCCTCACCATTTTCTTCCGATCTCTTTCTGCTATTAACTCTTTCTCTCTCTTTGGCTACCATCATGACATGATGAGTCCAACTCTAGGTTTGTTGGCAGCAATAAGCATTTATTATTATTTTTTATTTTTAACTTTACAGTCTCACTGCATGTTTTATTAGTAGTATGCAAAATGTTCCCTCATTTTTGTGGTTGTTATGTGGAGAGCACCGGAGACGTCTTCGGTAAAGGGTATCCGGTAACGTGTGGTTTCATTGTTGTTGTGTTGTGTTAAGATCTTGTTGCGAGTTTAGGGTAGTGGCGTCTGAGGGTATATCGAGATTGACTGGTTGATGTTTTTCCACTTTTGGAAGGGAATGACGTTGTTGTGTGGAGGAGCACCGGAGGAATGTTTTCTATGAGACGTCTGAGGGTGGGAGAGAGAGAATGAGATGAGGGAGTGATTGTCAGGGTATTATTAATGAGGAGAGAGAGAGTGTGTGTGATGACGTGCCAGTGACTTATTGGTTAGATTCGAAGACGTCTTGGGAGACATCTGAGACGTTTTGGAATGTGTGACTCGTCTCTTCAAAGAGACGGCAGACGGCAGTGGGGTATTTTCGTAAAGAGGTTGGTCAAAGGGCTAAAATCGTGATGGAGGAGAAAGGAGATGGTAAGGAGAGTGAGGGTGGCGGTGGAGAGGGTGGCGGTGGAGATGGTGGTGGTGGTGGTGATGGTGGTGGTGGTGTTGCAGGATGATAGATGATGGGTTGCAGTAGGTTGATAGATGAAGAAGATGATGATGCCACATCATCATCAGTTTAATGACTCAGCATCCTAGTCACCATGCCACGTCAGCATCACACTAACTGGGTTATTAAAAACTTAACGGAGGTTCATTTTTGACACCCACATATTCACTTGGGATTATCCTGGTCCAACGTTAAAATTTGGATTATTATTGGCCAATGGCCCAAACTTTAGATTATTTAAATCCAATACCCCTTAAAAATATTGTTGTCGTACATAATTGTATACCATGGAGAACATTAATCAAGAAAAGAATAGAATTTTGTATGTTTAACTAAAATGGGGTGGGTGAAAATGAGAGATTCGACGTAAAATAGTTTCATTGATTCTCACATCGATTATCAAAGCGATTCTTTTCTTATAAATATGAACTCATGTGAGACATAGATATAGAAAACTAAGAACCTAAATCTTTCAACAAAACCAAACAAAACACAAACAACAATACACAAGATCTAGCGACAAAACGGTGACAAAATTTTATTATTAACAAACCCAAAAAATATCCTAACCAAATACCCAGAGAACTCTTCAAATAAGAGAGTTCTTGAAAATACAAAGACAAGAATGGAACGATCTTACAACACAAGATAAGATGAACCAAAAACAATACCAACAACTCCTGATGATCAAATCTTCAACACTTGCTGAAGATTCTGGAAACCCTAATCGCCAGAGAGCAAAGACCAAAGACTAGAGAGAGAGGTTGTGTGAGATAATAATACTTCGAGACGTGAAGCGAGATTATATAACAATGCCCATTGACTCTAATAATAACCACTACTGGGCTGAAGACCAGCTGAAGCCACAAGTTCCGTGTCCATGTCGGCCCAAGTCCAAGCCTTCATTAGCCCACTTCTCCTTTAACCCATATCAACATAAGCTCACATATAATCCTCCTTCAATCTCACTTGCACATTCAGCTCTCTTGAACTTTTAACCAGTATACACATAACACCCTTGACTTTATACTATATACTTGAAACACCTTATACAAAAGAATGAGTTCACAAAATACTCGAAATATATTTTACCTCTGAATTGGCAAAGTTACGTAGGATAATTTTAACAATAGAGGACTAGATTATTCTTGTCTTTATAAAAATTATATTGTTTAAAAGATGCTAAGCATGCATAGATTATTTGTATCGTATCTACTATTTTGAACTAAGTTGAGTATATAGAACGAGTATGCGGTAATAGTTACATGTTAATCTAACATTTAAATAAAATTTCGCCTAGAAGCATACATGTAGTGCGACGTGACTCAGGTGGGTATTTGATACATGTAAAATGCTATTTTCATATAGAATGAATATTATTTCAAGGGTTAAATCGAAAGTTTGACAACCAAAACAAAAAGAAATTGCATATAGAATGTTGTTTTCAAAGCAAAATAATACGACCGGTGTTTCAAAATTTAATGTAGTTTAATCAGAACCATAAAAAAATGCGTAAGAGTTTAACTACAAAGTAATAAAAAATGATTGTCACGTCTTGTCACATTGGTTTGGAGGCTCTCTCTCACTTTTCCTTTATAATGATTTCACATGTAAATTAAATAAAAATGAAGTATGTGTGCATGTGATTGGTGAAAAGTTGGTGACCCAATGCTTCAAAGTTCAAAACCCATCAAGCTTGTTATTCTAGTAAGTAGTAACGGAGAAGGGGTTCACGCTCTCCTTGGCGCCTACCCGTAATGATTTGGTGAGCGTTAATCACTTTTTAACTCCGCTAAGTCTTGGTTAAAAAAACAACAATATCTAGCTCATGCTTCCTAAGTCTTGATTAGAAAAAAAATTACAGAAGGTTCACGACATTATTTATTTTCTTTAAATAGATTATGAATTTAAAATTTTTAAGACATTAAGTTTGGACCGCTTTTGCATGATATGGCAATCATGGATGACCTTAAAAGTCTTCCGTCTCATAATTATGATAAAAAAGGGACTATTTTTCTTAACCTCAAAATCAATTGTAATCCATGTTTTTCTTTTTGTCTTTTGATAAATTAGTAGGTACATCGATGATTGAAGGGTATATTATTATCTTGGCAAAATGTGAGGAAAAAAATTATTTTCTATAGAAAGAATGGAACCAATACCCATCAATGAATGGAATGAGCACTTATAACTTATAAAGCAATTTCATCGACTTGTTTGCTTTGGTTGAACCCTTACCTAAAGCCATGGGAAAAAAGATAAGCAAAACTCACGAGCCACATTTCTTTGAATCATAAGATCTAAAGTGAGCATAAAACCGAATTAACCGAAGCGTAACCAAAGTCCAACACAACCAAACCAAAAATTGAATTAACCGACAACATCGTTTTTTTGCATTTTTGAGAACTGATTTTTCAGTTTGGTTTTGGTTTTTCTTGTGTTCATAACAGACATGACCATTCTATTTTATCGACATAAATAATAGTATGAATATTCATTGTTTGTGAAGGGCACATTGGAATTTTGTAAGAGTTAGAGAACTCTCACATAGCTTAAAAATCTATATCGTATAACATATTTATTTATTACTGTTTTTTTTTTAAATTTAAAAAGGTAGGATAGAAGAAGGTGGTAATCCAAACAGCTGGGATGGAAGCAAAAGTTAGTTGGGCATGTGAAATCCAAGATCCACCAATACTAATCGTGGAATGGGGTCCAATTCA